>JAQFVV010014427.1:0-37057 GCA_028023455.1 Epiperipatus broadwayi
AAATTATATTTTAGTAGTCGAACAGAATCTATGCCAGATCATTATTAAAAGTATATGGCAAGTTAAGTTTAAATCATTAGTGAAGGGTTATTGCCAGTGAATTTCAGTGAATATAAATAGTATATTTTATTATTTTAAAAAAGGAAAATATTCACTGTGGCATAATAATTTTAATAATAAAGGGCTAAACCTGTTTTTTAAATTCCATCTATAATCAATCTTACCTAGAAATGTGAATTTATCATATAAACCACCTGGGACATTTGTGTGGGTGTTTGTATATAAAATCTGCCTGAAATAATAACATTAAAAAAAGAATTTGCTAGAAAAAATGAAATCTAGCTTTAAAATTAATGCTGTTCTACACAATCAAATGATGATAAGAAGACCTAAGGCAAATGCCCATTTTTTTAAATATTTTGAGTCAAAATATATAGAGAAAAGTATGAATCTAAAATATAATGCAAACTACAGGAGTATAGTTAAGACTCCTCTATGAAGATAAATAAGACCCAATTATGGAGATTCCATATTTGATAATCATTTATTTATATGCAATCAAATCATATGTGTGCCCATAAAAGTGTTTTATAAATATTTGTATGTAGCTTTTTGTAAATTAGCTATGTATAAAAAACAAGTTCTTTATTTTTTTATTTCTTTTATGATGTTAATGAAATTTTTTTAAAAATTAGTTATATTTAAAGCAGTTAATTTTTATATACATGAATAATAGGCTGATATATATATATCCAATCTTTTTATGTTCAAATATAGTGTGAGTATAGATTTATATATATATTTATAGTTTATATGTCAGTTATTGGATAAAAAAGGGAAGAAATTTATTAATAATGAAGTAATTATGTAATTATTTATCTATTGTCTCATAGTGAATAAAATGCTTATTTATTTACGGTTTTTATTTGGGAGGGGTTTGAGGATTAAGTGACATTTCTACTAATTTTTATTTTATTTTGTATTATTAAATTTTTATTTTTATTAAAATTTAATACCTTTGAATGTCTTTCTTCTTTATTTATAGTCATAACTAAATAAAACCGTTATTATCACATTACCCATACGCCAAATGTTAAAGAGATGATGTTGAGAGGTAGAGTTGATCATTATTTACCCGTTCCATTACACTTGGTGCAACAAATATGTGATTGAAATAGCATTCTCAAGATATACATTTGTCAATTCTGTTACAACATACTGTAATAAAGATTTTACAAGTTAATTAAAAGATAAATTTAAAATCAGCTTTGGTAAATGTTGTGTAAAAGTTTTTGAGGGCGGAATTTCTTAAAATCTAAATAATATGGATCAGTTTGCTTTGAATCATTAAAAATCTGCTGATCACCTGACTTATAAAAATGTTCACATATAGAATCAGTCAATGTTTTGATGATATGGAAAACTATCATTGTGATTATTTTTAAACTAGCAATGGGATTATGTCTGCTTATCTTTTTTGGATTTATTGTTTTTTTAATCAGAATTTTGATTAGTAATAGATCAGAAAGTTGATAAAAATGTTTTACTATCTCTTTCTTATTTTTTATTAACTATTCCTATAATGTAAAAAAATTTTTTTCAATATCTTTCAAATGATCCTTTTTAAAAATTCACAGAATTATAAAATGGTGGTTTATATCTAAAAATTCTAAAACAAATATATTCACAATTTGATCTTTGAAAACATTTGTATATATCTTTTAGTAGCTTTTCAATAAACAAAATATTGAAATTTCATAATCTCTTGATGTTCACAGTAAATTTGGTTTTTAGGCTTTTAAAATTCTTTCAATGTTCAATTGAGTTGAATTGGTTATTAATAATAATAAACTTAAAAATGTCTGCTAATCATGTAGAAATTCACTTAATGTAAAGACAATTGCTATATTCTAAAAATTGCTATTAATATTTTTATCTTATAATATCATTACTATGTGATATAAAAATATATTTATAATATTTTTCACATGCAAAATCTCTTTAAACAAATATATATTTTTAAAGTGACGTCTTAATCATGAAAGTGTTTAGTTTTTATTAAAATATTTTTTCTACAAAAAATAAATGAACAAGCTGATGGTGAGAATAAAATTTGATATATTTATTCACTTCTAAAGTCAGTTGTTTATAGCTTCACGTTTATATACTGTAAAAATTCAAACCTAAATATATTTTATTTAATTATCAAAAATTAAAAAATCTACACAATCTTGTTTCTTTTTGGACAATTTTAATGTCATATCTTCATTCATAAATGAATCTATTTGTCTAATATTTACATCTAAAAGTGTTACATCTCTAAAAATATATTGCTTTAATAATGTCATTGAGTTATTGATTTTTTAATAATGTATATTTTTAAATTATTGGTTTCAAAAAGTGCAAAGAATCAGAAGCTCTTAAAAGTTTTTATTTTGTATCAGTGTATACATCATTACAACACCATGTCACAACAAAAAAAAAACCAGATCACCTTCTTTCATGTGCATAAATTTTTGCAAAAAACCTTTATTCTTCAGGTAAATTACCTATTTAAAATAGCAGCAAACTCCCCATGCAGCATTATCACCCAGTGCAAGACTTTGTAATCAATGGGTGTTTAAACTAGCTATCTATGAATAATCCATTATATTTATAAATGATTGTCTTTTTAAGGATTTATTTTAAAAACACTCATTTACATTAATAAGTTATTTGTTATATGGCAAACTAAATTGATCCTTTGCAGTGTATTTTGGATGACACATTTGAAATATAATGAAAATTGACAATGACAACCAAAACTAATGACCAACTTGTTTCCTTAATCTTTTAATTACTAAAAGATTTGATGGCCCAATTCGGGTTTGACAAAAACTATTCAAACAAACCAATATCTCAACTTTCATTTTTACTATTCTGGTGCTCTTTTTTTGTCAATAGAAACAAAAACATTTTTACAAGAGCAGACTGTCTGTGTGTCTCCAGTCATTTTAATAAATATATATCCATATTTTCTGTAAGATCATTGCAGTATAAGTATTATATATATAAACAAAGCAAAACTCTCCATACAGTATTGCCACCCTGTGCCAACCAGAGCAATCAATGAATGCCAGAAGGTATGATCATGTGATATTATATATATATATATATATATATATATATATATATATAAAGATTTATATCTTAATAATAGCATTAGAAAAATGAAAAACAAAAATATATTTCTGAAAACAACATTCTTTCTTATATTAAAGAAATCATTGACAAAATTAGAAAACTTTTAAAACCCAACAGGAAATCAATTTGATGACTTCTTTCCAGAGGCTTTTTAAGACTAAGATTACCAAGAATATCAGATACTTGATTCATTTGTGTGGTTTTATTTTAGAAAATATATGGGTTAACAAATAAGAGCACCATTTAAAATGCCAACTTTTATTAAGATAATTCTGATATATCAATTCAAAACAAAATAGGTCAGAACCTAAAAAACTGAATTTTATTACTACTTCTGATTACAAAATATTAAATATTCTTGATATTTATACACATTTAGATATATTTTGAGGTATTAATTTTGAACCTAATTAGATTGATCAAGTAAATTAATCAATTAGTAAAATATTTATTTATTGTTAAATAAAAAATAAATCATAGTCAAGCATTGATGGCCTAGTGGTTAGCATGCCTACCAAGCAGCTGGCCCCGATTAAACTTCCCAGTCAACGCATTTGACATATGAGAAAATAAATAAATAAATCATTAGCTAAACATAGTTTTCTATAATTTTAAAAACTAGACTGGTAATAAATAAATAAAATTATTGAAGTAAAATCATTAATAGAATTTAAACACAAAGAAATAGATACTTTGATAGAATACTTGGAAATCATTATATAACAGTTCCGGCTGACTGATTTTTTTTTCATGAGATACTTGTGATTTTAGCCATGCATGCATGCATATGTACTTAGTTATTATTACCAAGAATATTTTAAACACTAGTACATTGTGTGATAAACCAGAACAAAATGATAACCTTCTAGAGTTTTCCCAGAACAACTCTAAACAGAAATAGAAATCAGTATATCCCCAAAATTCAGGACAGTTGGTTATCTTAATATCAATGTAAAAAATTGGAACATAAAGTGCTTTCATTTTAAGATGAGATACATCTTCCATCACTCACATTTTTATAATAAGTCATCTTTAATTTTGGTAATATTAAATTATTATTAATTAAAATTAAAAATTATGATTTAACTGATTTTTTAAAAAACATTACATTGTTTAAATAAGGTATTTTGAAAAAAAAAACAATACATTTTTTCAATATGGAGATTTTTTTAAAATTCAGTCTCTTTTCTTAATTACGAGCAGTACATGTAATAAAATAATTAGCCAAAAAACTGAGACTATTCACAAGTTTTTTAAACCATCTTTTTATGATTGATCAAAATGATGTTTAAATAATGAAAAAATTCTCCCCTCCCAATTATTTTAGAAAATGTTAAAACAATTAGCTCTTATAAAATCTTTCTGCTGAACAAATTTGTGGATAATTTTTCTATCAGTACATCAGTATTTTAAAGACAAAAGCCAAGACAATCTGTTTTATGTATTTAAAAAAACTATCCCATTAAGAAATTTAAATGAGATTTAATTACTGTAATAAACTAATTATATTTACTATGCTTATACTAATTATATACATAAATATTAAGTTTTAGCCTACATAGTTTTTAGTTATCTTCACTGTAAATGCGATTGGAGATGCATTTAATTTATAATTAATAAAGATTTAATACATTTTAGAAAACTGCTTTCCAGATTCACATTTTAATATGTACCAGCAATTAAGTCGTTTTTTTAACATCTATATTTCTTTAAATGTATCTCTATGTCATCTAATCATCTGTTTCTTGTTTTAAAAAAAAAAGACAGAGAGAGGTTGGGATTATGATGGAAATGTCTTTTTAGAAGTTTAATCAAAAGTTACGATGTTAGCTGTCACTTGAAAGATCGAGTCTTTTGAAAATATACTTTTCATTTTAGAGATGTCGAAATTAACCGTAAATTATTTTTATTACGTTTACAATTTTTTATATAAACACTTCACTAATAGATTAAGAACGTACATCATACAATTTTCTTTAACTTTTACAGATTTTTGCTTTATTAATTATCCACTTTTTTTTGTGAGTTTTTTAATATTTATAGTTTACATTATATCTTTTATCACAATTGCATTGTTTTAAATAATTTGAAAGTTTATATTTTTAAATTTTTCTGGATTTTAATTACACAATATATAATTCAGAATTATTTTCTTTTTATTTATTTTACTATAATTAGTAAAGTTTCAACGTTTCGAATATTCGTTAATTAAGTAAAAGTCTTCCGATCGGTTTAATTTGTTAACTCTAGCTGAACGTGTTTTGCATTGAGAGGTCAGCGCGACTGCCTTGCACTTGCAGGCAGTTGCCCGGGTTGCGGGTTCGCGTCCCGGCCGATGCTATGACACATAAAAAAAAAACTCTAGCTGAACGCGCTTTTAGCTGGTGAAACCAGATTCATAATATCCATAGGCGTCTTGATATCTTGTAGTATTTAAATGCATACGCTAATTTATTTAAATTAATGATTTACATATTCTATTTTTTGGAGAGTTGAACACTACTTGTTTTTTTTATTAATGGTGTGATTGTTTAATTAGTACAATAAACCCCACTTCTTTTACTTTACGTTTTCTATTATCTCATTCAGCACAGATAATTTTCACATTGATTAAATGGATTATATCCTGTACATGAGGAGTCAGATTGACTTTAGGTCAACATAGGTGTGATAAGAATCTCGGTCTCAGGGTGGCCTTTGAGCATTCCATCATCAGATTTTCAATTGGATGGATGGCTGAAAAGTTGGAGTGTGGAGTAGATTGAAGCCTGTCCATTAAAGTATGAGGTTTGGCTATCTTAATATATATCTGAGCATTTATAGAATATATGTGTAGAGATAGTAATCTGGACCAACTGATGATTGCTGGTTTAGCATGAAATACGTATATTGGTGATTATTTATCTTTTCGACATATATGTGGTCCAACTGTATCAGTGTTATGAGATAGTGTGGGGGAGTGGTGGGTTGTGTGAAAGTCTGTGCTCACATACCCTATATATTACATATGTAGACACAGGTATATAATAAACCTGTGTGTTTCAGTTATTACATTTATTAAATAAAAATAATAAATAAATTTTACAATAAAATAAAACAGGCATATTTATCTCCGATAGATAACGAACCCTGGATAAGTTTACCATACATACCAAAGTTTTCATAAAGAATAAAAAAAAGATCTGCCCTATTATTTAATAGCAGCTAGCATATTTTTAAAGATAGTTTTATTTTCCCATGAACAATAAGTAAAGACGCGCAAAAAAAAAAAAAAAATGCTAAAATGCATCAGAAGAAATGGCAGTTAAAAATAAATTTTGAATCAATCAATTATAATGCAAAAAATATTTTTATAGGAAATATATTATTTTCACTTAAGTGTCAAAAAATAAACATGATTAATTTGAACCCATACAACAAACAAATAGTTTCAAAGTGGTATCATTTTGAAGCCAGCTATTTTAAAACATGAACTCTATTTATATATTTACTTTACAGAAGGCAGTGCTTAATTTCTTAATTATATGGGATGATTTAATATTTATATATTCAACACTGCTTGCGTTTCAGCATTACAAAACTATAAATTCATTGGGTGTTATTAATTCTTAAGAAACTTTTAATATTTGAAATAGAATTCTATATAGATTTCTTTGCATATTGCATTTTACCCTTGAGATGAAAACTCATAGATAATATTTTTTAGTTATTTATAAAAGATGGGGAACTAATAATCCAAAAATGTTTATTAGCAGGTTGTCATTATAGAATTACAGGTAGTAACATCACTTATGAGTGTAAACCCATGCATTTGCTACTAATACTAATTTTTTTAGCTTGCAGTGGCTTTATAGAATATTCAATACCCTATTAAACAATTTTCAAAAACAAAGATGCAATAATTTTATTTTCTATTAAAAAAATAAATTTTCATGTATAATTTTTAAATAGATTAACTCAGAAAATTCAAAAAAAACACTATAATTATGGTGTTTTCTGAATTTCCGTTTATTTATTTAAATAGCACTCAAACACCAACATTGATATTAGGGCTTAATACAACCTTATTTATAATGGCTTAATATAAACTCAAGCCAGAGCTATTTAGACCTTTTATTGTAAGGAATCTTATGCACTTCTAAATACATAAACCCACAATTTATAGGCATTATTCATTTTATTTATTATATCGATTTTTTTTTCTTTTTTATAATGAAAGCTTAATTTTATAACATTAAGGAAAGATTTATAAACAAGTTTATAAAAAAAAATTTTTTTATATGTCAAAGCATTGACCAGGATGCGAACCCAGGCCAGCTGCTTGGGAGGCAACTATGCTAACTGCTAGCCACCAACGCTTGACAAGTTTATAAAACTTTTTATGAAATTATAAGCTGAAAGGTAGTTTTATTTGATATATTTTAAAAGTTCTTTCTCTGTTAAAGATCAGTATGCATTTTAAATTTGAATCCTTCACACAAATCATCATGATTCAACATTACCTAATTTTTCATGATATATATATAGAAATTTCTGAGATATTTTTATTTTTAATAAAAAACATTCAAATATCTAGAGATCATTATATATTTATATTCATAGTATTATTTCCTGGAGCTTTTGTAAAATAAAAATATAATAACTAAATAGTTAATGTTTCATTACAATAACAAGTACTTTCCTCAGAACTTCTTTCTCAAATCAAAAGAATGCTTTTGGAGAGATTTAAAATCTTTTTATTTTCTCTTTGTTCTTAAATTCTATTGATTGAGAAGCTTTAAAAATATTTTATCCTCCAATAGCTTTTTCCAAATATTGTTAATTTTTTTTAGTTCACATTTTTCATTTATGTTTGTAGGACTTTTAAAAATCTCTATTGCTTCCTTTAGCAGTCTATGGTGACATTACCAATTTTATCAGTTATTCTCTTTATATGTGGCAAAACAATCTTAATTTTTGAAGTATCAAAATCATTTTCTTATTATATAAAAAGGCCTGATAATAATCTTGTGATCAAAACCATTATGAAGAAGATTTTTTTAATAGCAGAGACATTTTGGTGAAAATGGATGTAATCAAAAATTCTCTTAGTTCTATCTAAGAATGTCTTTGCTACTGAAAATAACTGTGTTGGATGGTAGTGAGAAGAAAAAGAACTATACCCTCTTACTTTTAACTAAAACATCTAAGAATAGAAGTTGACTATTATTTTCTATATCTATAGTAAATATGTTGTGAAAAGAATTTAAGAAAATTAAAAATCCATCAAAAGCATGCTCACCATGAGGCCAAATAACAAAAATATCTCGAACATACCTTAATAATGCAGGTGGTTTTTGTAACTGCTGATATCAAAATTTTCCTTTCCAAGTTTTTCATAAAAATAGAAGCCAAATGCTGAAAAAATTGGTGAACCCATAGCTAAGCCTGATATTTATTTATACATCCGATTATAAAAAATAAAAAATATATTTAATTTAGCAGTGTTCAATCAAACTCACAAGAAAATTAGGCAATTAAATATTTTTCAAAACTTCAATAGCTTCCTTTACAGGTACATTAGTAAAAAATGAAACAATGTCCAAACTTACCAAAATATCATTTTTAGTTAATTTAATATCTCGGATAAGCTCAAGAAAATGATTTGCATCCTTAACATAAGATGCTATTTGTGTTAAATGTGGCTTTAGAAAAGAAGACAGAAAATGAGCTAGCGTTTGTGTTGGTGAACCAATTGCAATTACAATCCATTTATTCGTAAGAATAATAGAATTAACACACACAAACACATATATATATATATGTGTGTGTGTGTTTAATTTATACTGAAAATATGCAATGCCAAGTTATAATTTTAATTTACTATTAAGTAATTAATAAACTGCATTTTAGCTGCTGTATTCTATACATTTTTACAAAAAAATTGAAATTTCCTACAGTATGTTTTATTTTTTTATACAGAGAAGCTCATTTTAGATCTATTTTTAATGTAAATTGATTTTATAGTTTAAAAATCAAAGAATGTAGTCAAAAAATAGTTATTTTTTTATTGTAAAAAGTTATAGAACTCATAGTTAGTAGATATTTCAATTATTAATTAATAGTACTTGAAATTATCACTAGTCATTATATATATATATATATATACATACATACATGTATAGCATATATATTTTAAGATAGATGTAATTAGGTGGCGTTTGAACCCAGACTTTCAAGCTCCATTTAGTCATGTACTCTATATTATATCAGTGATACTCATGACCTCATACATGCAAAAAAGATAAATGATCTCCAATATATATATTTCATAATGAACCAGCACTCATCTTGTGATCTGGATCATCATCTCCTACATATATATACAATCAGTGCTTGGTTTATATTAAGATAAAAAATCTTCAAACATTAATGGACAGACTTCAATCTTCTTTACTCTCCAACTCTTTAATCATTCACATCATTGAAAATCCAATGATAGTATGTTCAAAACCCTGTTGACCATAAGTCGATCTGACTCCTCATATGTAGGACCTTAAGCCCATTTAAATATACAGGAGGAATGGGAAGAATGCAGGCTGAGTATGTAATATTTAAATACATGTGGGTTTAAATCCAGACTTTCAAGTTCCCTTTAGTCATCGACTCTATCTTATATAACCGATATACATGACTACATATATGTAAAAAATAAAATGATTTCCAATATACATATTTTGTGCCGATCCAACATACATCAATTAGTCTGGGTCATCATCTCCCATATATATATATATATATTGTGCCCTTGTCTGTAGATCATAGGTAGGGTAGAAAGGTCAATTATGAAAAAAATTTTAAATTTTAAGTTTATATTTATGATATAAAAGTAATAATAGATTTGTAAATACAATTTTAAGCTAAAATACCTAACAGATAACAGTATAATAAAGTATTTTAAAAAGTAAACAGTTAAATAAAGTTTTAATATCATTGCTTTATAGTTGTGAAAGCTGGCCATACAAAATAACACAGCTATAGACAGTTAAAATTATAGTAATGATTAGAATATAATATTTTTCAGAATTAATAGTTTAAATAAATGAAAGATAATATTATAATTAGTCAAAATTAATAGGGTATATTTTTATTAATAAACTTCTGGATGGTGAGAATTGTATTTAGTCCTATAAGTTTCAATTTATTTTTCAAAATTTAGAAAATATCTATTAGTTTTGGTAATTTTCAACTGAGACATAAATAAAGATTATTTTTGAAAGTGAATAGACACCTGATCGTATTATTACATGCTTTCACGTCACACACACTTGGTAAATAATAATTAAAGTTTGTGAATTTAAAACTAGATATAATTGTCATCTATCATAAAAATTAAAGTTTAAAATATTATAGATTGTCTTAATAATTATTTTAAAGATCAAATAATAATTTTATCAAACTATGATTAAATTTAATAATATTAAGTTAAAGTAATATTCCAGACATTACGTCATAAATATTTATTTAAAAAGTACAATTTATCATCCAAAATAGAATGACTAATATTGTTCAAGCTACAAAACAAATATTGACCAATCAACTTGATTTAAATTGGCAAGAAAAATCTAAGATAGACAGAAGCGGGAGATGGAATGTGAAAGTTGAAGAGGAAGGTAACTTTTTTGAATTGCTTGAACATCGAAGCTGAAAAAAGTAATATAAATTTATAAATTAATAATTATTCTAAAGTTAGTCTTGAACAGATAATATAATTTTGTATCCAGAAAGATGATTTGCTAATTTCTACGTGATCTTACCAGTGGATTTAATCAAATTTGACCATTCAGCCTACAATAAAATGGAAATACCAAGAATAATAATTGAAATAATTATTGAAAGAAAAATGAGTGAAAATTGTATAAGTTTTGTGTTATTTGTGCTCATCCAGAAATTAAATCCTATAACTTGGAAAAATACAAAGGAAAAGCTGTGTGAAAATATAAGAAAGAAACTATTTGCTATCGAGAGAATCCTATGACGAACATTTGTTTTATAAGTATTTAAAACTAAGTCATATTTCTCTATGAGAAAAATCATAATAAGCGTTCAAGTATATAGAAAAAGAATGAGGAAGAAAAATATGTTATATTAAAGGAAACATTATTTAAAAAATATAGTTTTTAAAAATTTAAAATAGAAGAAAAGCCATAGTCCTGTATAAAGTGCTATATGAACTTACTAAGAGGAACCTAACATTTTTTATCTTATCATAGAAAAAAGGAAAATATATTGAATGGAAAGAATATTATTTTAAACAGATATAATTAATCACTAAAAGGAGGAAAATGGATCCAGGGAAATAAAGAAAAATTTATTGAATTTTAAAATAAAATTACAAGATGCATCGAGGAAAACCAAGCGCGCGGAGGAAAAAAGCTAGCAGACTATGTAAAGGAGATCTCACGAATAAGTGGAAAAATATGAAGAAAATTAAGGATCATCGTCCAAGAAGAATTAATAAACAGAATTAAAAGTTTAAATTAGAACATTAAGTGACTGAAGAAAATAAAATATAATTTTTTTTTTATTAGCTTTGCAATGAACGATTTTCCAAGCGAGTCCAACAAAGCTGTATCGTAAATATAGTTTTAATTATTTTTTTTATTGTATTTAAAGTATAAAATTTGAATTAGCTTAGGGAAACATATAAACATAAATTTTATAATAATTATATTTAAATATACGAGCTAATGGAATGAGAGAAATATTAGTATAAATAAAAATGTGTATGGAAAATTTTAAATACCTACTAGAAGTCCTGGAATGGAGAAGTTTACAAATACGATCCAGAGGATAGAGATCGTTGGTAATTTTAATATTATTGGTAATATGTAATATATTTTTTTTTTTATAGGTCATCTATTAATGAATGAAGTATGAAAGATGTTAAAAGTTATAAGTACACATTTATCCAACATCAAACATATATTTAAGAGAGTAGTAAAATTTTAAAATGTGCATGCAATAAATAATCTAAAAATGATTAATAATAAGTAGCATATTAATTATGTGATTCTTTTGAGTTTTATATTGAAAATATTCAAATAGTTTAGAACAGTAGAGATAGAAATATACGAGAAGTATAGTAAAGAATTTTCTTAAGAATAGCTGTATAGTTAAATAAAAATGAATTTTATTATTATTAGCAAGATAGACAGAGAATTTGTCGATGTAATGAAGAGATGAATCTGAAGAAATCAATCAGATAGTGACTTGGGAGTACTGATGTCAAAGGAAACCAAGAGGATGTTTTATTAAACTATAAGGAATGAAATATGTGGATCATAATTATTTGTGTGACTTCAGTATAGATAACTTCGCCCTATAACTGAGCACATATATTCTGGACAGTGTTTTTACATATCTTTGAAACTTTCTGATGTGATGAAGCTGAAGAAATAGCTTTAGCATCCTTCCAATACTAGAGGCAGATAGACAGATAAAAGTCACTCCTCTATGGCGTCCTTAAATTCACTGTGCCATGATTGTCAAAGTTTTATAAAGGATAATATCTTGTTTATTTTGATCCAACGCATCTATATCTTCGCTATCTTGATTTCATGAAAATACATCGTCAGGGAGATAATTTTATAGAAATGATACATAAGATAGAAAGGAAGTTAGATAGTAGTTATGTAAGAATAGTTATTTACTAGAGTAAAGTAGAATTGTATAAGTCCAAAGTGAAAGTATAAGTATTATAAAAGATGAAGAATCATATGATATAATTTTAAAACCAATTGCTAAACTGATATAATTTTAAAGGAAAAACCTTAGAATTAAGTTTTAAAACAATAATAAGATTTTAAAATATTGTACGTGAGATTTAGTAAAAGAGATTGCATGTTTATTTGGAAAATGAGTTAAAGAAATGTATAACAAAATGTGTATTTGTACATAGTGTGTGGATAATGTTAATTGCTATATAAAGTTAAGGATGGGATCAAAATTTTATCAGTAATTATATTATGATTGATAATAAAAGGAACATGAAAATATCATAAGGATTAAATTCTGTAGGATTCCATATTAACAAGAATATAAGTATAATTTTGTAATTTTTGTATAATTTTACATAACAGTAAAGATCTTATAGAAATATAATTTTGAAATTATAAGGACATAATATCAAATAAAAAAGTTTAATGGATAGAAATTTTGTGTATTCAGCTAAGCTCAAAACATGTATCCAATAATAATAATATTGTAAAATACTTTTGTAATTATTAATGGTAAAAGGGTAAAATAAAATTCGATAATAATAATGTTAAGACATCAACGGGTATAAATAAAAGTTTGTGATAAGTAAATAGGGATATCCGCTGTAAATAATGTACAAAGTGTTATTTGTTATAATGTTAATAAAATGTTATAAAATTTTATTAGTAAGCTTTGTGTCTTGGTTGTTTTTCCTACACATGAAATGCATGAAATCACAGAGCACGTTTATAATTAAACATATTTATGATTTAGCACAAGATAAATAAACATTGGAAATTTTAATAATTTATTTTGTTTTATTTTACATAATAAAATGAAAGAAGTATAAGTAGAACAGGTATTGGTCATGGGTTAATTGCCACAATATTTAAGTAAAATATATGCGAACGTTACCACATAACTTTTGAGTGTCAGATTAATAAATGTTACCACGAAAATATTTAATACATCTAGAAAGAAAAGAAGATTATATTATTTTATTATTGTCATTGTTCTTATTAATTAGTTATTCGTTACGTAGTGAACTATGACATAAAATTCCCTTATCATAGTTTACTATGGCAATATGAAATCAGTTTTAATTACAATTTATGAACCTGAGATTTAATTATTTATTTACTTATTGATTTATCTATTTGATTTGATATGATTTGATTAATTTAACTCTATTTTATTTAATTAATTTATTTATGTGAGCTAGAATTTGTTTTAAAAATACTAAGATATGATAAAAGTTTTAAAAGTCGTAGGAATGCTATTAGTCAATTATTTAGGATAGTATTCTTATGCCATTGGGATAGTATCTCAATGATCTCTCGTCTTGTTCCTTTGTCATTGCTCCAGGTCTCATGGGAATAATAAAAGATGTTTATGTGGATTCATTTCACAGACATAACTGTGTTTATAAAGTTCTGAGCTAGTGATTATTTTATTTAAATTATAATAATATATTTGATAGACTGAGTTAGATAACCCGGAATTATTATTAATGTTAATTATTATTGACCGGAAATAAATAAGTAAAGAAAATCCGGAATAGTTAGTATATTCTTAGCATGTTGTTATTATATGGAGCGGGGAAGGTTACAATATATATATAATCAGTGCTTGGTTTATATTAAGATAATAAATCTTCAAATCGGACAGACTTCAATCTTCTCCACTTTCCAACTCTTCAGCCATCCGCATCACTGAAAATCCAATGATGGCATGTTTAAAGATCTGTTGACTGTAAGTCAGTCTGACCCTCATATTAGGACCGTAAGCCCATTTAAATACACAGAAGAGAGATAGGCAGAATATCGGCTGAATATGTAATATTTAAATACATGTGTAGCGTATATACATACTTTTAGATAAATCTAAATAGGGGATTTGAACCCAGACTATCAAGCTCTCTTTAGTCATCAACTCGATTCTATACAACCAATACATATGACCACATACATGCGAAAAGATAAATGATCTCCAATGGACGTATTTTGTGCTGAACCGGCACTCATAAGTTGGTCCGGATCATCATCTCCCACACATGTATATAATCAGTGCTCGTTTAAATTACATATATGGGAAGGGAGCTGGGTGGGTTGGAGTACACTAATATTATATAAATATATCTCATATATGCTTGCATTTACTATAAATAATATTTTATATTTAATTCAATCCATAGTGCTTTGTTACGTTTTGCGCTTAGTTTATATAGACATCACAAAATTAATCTTTTAACTTTTTATTATTTGTTTAGTTTTTCTGCTGAAATTAGAATAATCATAGAATTACTAACATTTTGAATAATTACAACTGTTTTATAAATAAATTAACAGCATTTTAATGATTTAAGAGAATTCTGCATTGTAATATATTATGGGTAAAGAGAATGACAAGCAAGGGCAAACTACCATTGATGATGAACGAATGTTGTCACTTGGTAATATTTTTCATAATGATTCTGATATTACTTAAAAATAACATTTTAATATGCATTTACCCCCCCCCCAACATAAAGCTACAATCAAATTAGTTGAAACTATTTAAAATAAATATTGCTTTATAAGAATGAAATCAATATAATTTTAAGTGAAAATGAAACTAATCTTTTATCATTACTATTATTAAGCGTCTAATAAATAATAGACCTCTCGATTTTTTTCCTTGGAAAGATACTTTTTTTAAATTTGAATAATTGATTTTTTTTTTCTGAAACATCCATCATTTTTCTTTTTTTTTTTTTTTGCTTAATTCTCATTTTTGCTCTTTTTTTATCTTCAAATATGAAAAAATCTGTTGAAAAAAGAATTAATTTACATGATTTTATGCGTAGCTTATCTTTTTTAGTTTTAGAGAATGTTGATCTTTTATATATATATAAGAAAAAAAACATTTTCTAACTTGTAATTTTTTTAATATGATATGTTAATCACAATAAAAAGGATAATTATAATTTCATGGCTTTGCTTCAATACAATGACCATTATATCATTTATATACAATTATAACAATGATATTATTTACTATTTTATACTAATAATTCTAGATATTTTAAAGTTATATTTTTAATAATAATTATCTTTTTAATCATATTAGAAGGAAGACTTTTTATAAACAGATGAACTATAATTGCTCACAAATTATTTTGTCTTTAACCAATTTGTTTTGTATTTAAACCTAGTACAATGGAAATTATTATATATTAAAATATTTTACGAGTGCTGGGTGATAAACATAATAATCATTAGAATCACCAGCTACATCAAAACATGGAATAATGTATCAGGTTCAGAATACTAAAGAAGCCACCCCATCCCCTTTCAAAATCATAAAATAGCTTTGAAGATTCAGATGATTTTTTAATGAATGTGTAATAAAATATATGTACTTCTTAACTTTAAATTTAGCAAGACAATGAATATATCTCACTTTTCTATTGATTTCTAATCTTCTCCCATAAGCAAATTTGGTTCATCATACAATATCTCTGGATAGACTGATTCTATAGATACTTAATCATTTAATTTTTAATAATTTAAATGGACTTAAATATCTAAAACCACAAACTTTTTTTTTAATAAGAAATAAATTTTATTATAAACAAAATAGCCTCTATGCAATATTAAAATGATACGTCATTATTTTAAATATACATTTACCCATAATCAGTAAGTTTATTTTACTTATTAAATAATGTTTTGAATAATTCACTATTATTTCTAACGATATCTGCTCAATTAATACTTGTTGAAATATAAAAGAAACTTTATTATGGCTGAAACATTATAACAAGATAATCTCAATAATTTATTACGTTGAATAGGGTAAATTATTGAGACTTCAAATTTTTTTGGAGTGGAAATCAAACAAATATTATTTAATATTAACATATGCATATAAAGATCATTTGTTATTTTAATCTGAATATTTAAAGTTTCTTTATAAAATATTGAACTTATTCATTATTTTAAATCTGAAGTGTTACTTAGATATCAATGGCTATATTATTAAATAAAAAAAAATTAACCTCTCTCCTATTTTAGTCATTATGTTATGAATCTGATATATTATGTTCTTACAATATTATTATTATTATTATCATCAATATTGAAGTAGTCAATCTTAGCTTAAGATTGAGCTTCATGGTTCCATCTACTAACCTGTGTTTGAACTTTATATCTGATCCCACTCCTTTAGTCGTATATATATATTTTATGTATATATTTAAGATGCAGTTATAAAATTTTAACTTTATAATATTTTTTTATTATTATTAATTCTTTTTATTAATTCTTTTTTTCACATTAAAAATACATAGGTGCCACTCAGATAGATATATATTATAGGAGCAAAAATACTAACAAAATATTGATTTTTTAAAATTATATGTCATTTTAAAAAAAATTTTTTTTTAAATTGCTTTTTCTATAAAACTGTATATTTTTTATAAAATCCAAGTAATAGTCCAAAAATAATTAAAGGGTTGGAAACATAATATTGTTTTAATTTTGGGAAAGAATTTTTAATTAAGTTTTTATTTAAAATAAAATGGGGATTAAGTTTAACGATTGTACTTTTGTTATAAACATTTTTGTCAAATCTATTTCCAATCTGGAAATAGATTTGAATTTATTTTTGGACAGTTATCTTATGATTGCATCTTCAAACAATGAACAAAGAAAACTTAAGATTTTAGATTAAAGATTAGATTTGAGCTGGAAATAAATTAAAAGATTCTTCAAATACCTGGACAGGAGTATAAAATGGACTAATTTTAAACACCACCAAATTAGCTAATATTGAAAGAACTGTATTGTTAGCATAATTAATACGCCTTTGAAATCTAAAAAAAATGATGATCAGGTAAAACCAATCATCTTCCTGACCCTTGTGGGGTCATCTTCTGCTGCCTTAATATCCTGCTGCCTATAAATGAAGGAAAGCCTAAAGAAGAACTATGGAATGCTAAATGGAAGCTTGCTATCACATAAGAACTGCCATGCATGAGCTGGACTTATTAATATGGACTCTTAAAATGGTGCAAGGTAAATTTTCAACCCGCCATCTAAAAGTGAATCTAGCCTAACTAATCTCATCAAGATTTCTTTCATAACTGATTTAACTTTATGTAAAATGTAATTTGCTCTTAAGTAATTTCTATGAATCTAATTTTCTCTCATATGCTTTAACTTTCTTCAACTTTGGTGCAGTCAATTACTTATATGTAGTTATTACTTGATTTTATATGTATGCTTTTATTATTAATATGCCAATCTCAAGTAATCTGACAAGCTCAATTTCTCAAAATCTTTCCTTTTAATTAAAACCTCTATGAATTAAGGTTATTAACATCCCCTTAAAATATAATATATTATTAATTAATACACTTACCAGATTGTTTTTACGAATCAACATTTTATTTTAGTATAAAAATTTGTTTGTTTAACTCTGGATTCTATCCAGAGTAAATCCAGAACTTAGGATAATTAATGCTTTGAAATAATTTTAAAATGTTACTTATTTAAATTTTAAAAAGGGTGACCTATTAGTTGTTTTTTTCCAACTACTAGCTTCTTTTATTTCCATACTTTTAAAATCTCGTATACTTAAATTTTCCAGTTATTATAAAATCCAGGAAGGTGCAATTAAATCATTTTTAATATAGCAGAAAAGTAGGGGGAGGGGGATCAATATCACTATTACAGTATTAAAACAGAGCACTATATAAAATAATATCTCATTGTGTATTATTTATCTCAATTATGGCATTCAAACAAGGGTTATTTATTTTGAAGCAGTAAATCATATTCAATGTCATTAGTGACATCTTTCTGTACTACATTACTGGCATTTGGCATATCTTCATAAATATATTATGTGCTTCTAATCTGGGGTTTCGACAAGATCGAACCCATAGATTTCTTCTAGTGCCCTGTCCTGTGGGTAGTTGACCTTCCCAGGACCATTTATTTCATATAAAAAGGCTTCTGGTGGTGATTTCAGTATGCCTGTCACATACCATGCTTATCCACTTTCTTCATATAAAGGACCTCTGCCCATCAGTGATGTCCACAGCATGCCTATCCACTTTTTTCTAAGTACTGCCCTAGAAGGGGGGTCTTAGATTTTGTTTTTATCCAGAAGCACAACCTTATCTTTGATCTCTGTGCCATATGTCAGTACAGCCACTTTTCCATATTATTATTTCTTTTGCTTATGACCTAATTTTAGTGCTGTAATAATAAAATTGTGCTCTGCTTATATATATATATATATATATATATATATATATATATATATATATATATATATATATATATATATATATATGCCAAATATTACTAGCTAGATTCATTACTAATCT
Source organism: Epiperipatus broadwayi (assembly GCA_028023455.1). NCBI lineage: Eukaryota > Metazoa > Onychophora > Udeonychophora > Euonychophora > Peripatidae > Epiperipatus > Epiperipatus broadwayi. The sequence goes on from JAQFVV010014427.1 coordinate 19,298, forward strand.
TATTTTAGTTTTATTATACAATCCCACCGTCAAAATTATTATTTCTTTATTTAAGAGTATATGCCTTGGGGAAAAATCAAGCATTCTGTCTTTTAAATGTTAATTAAAAGAATTTTTCTATAAATATTTTGTCATAGAATCAAATATAATTTTTCAAATGTATTTTATTTATTTTCACAACCATAATGGCATAAAAATAGTTTATATTATATCTGTAATGAATCCCAGAATGCTCCCTTGAATCATATGTTAGTCACCATGTTTCAGAATCGTAAATCAAAGCGTTAATGGCACTCTTATGTAATCTTTTTAATAATTGATTGGCATCTTAATACCGTACCCACCAAAGATGTATGTTAAATTATATATACTATTTAGTTAATAAAAGAGCATATAAGAACCCTTTGTGTGAACTCCAATCTGTAATTATCTACTGTTTGGTAGACCGCTTGTTCATTCATGGATATATAAATGTATATAATTGAATCATAATGTATAATAATTTGTCATTATATTAAACTATATTTTTTATTATCTAACTTTTTTGAGTAGTTCAAATTCCTGTTTCTCCACTTCCACACGTACAACTATGTATATGCATATTTTAATTTAGTTAATATTGAGTCTCATTGTCTTCTCTGCTCTGCTAGTGGGCAGAATTTAAAATAAATTCTCATGTGCCATCATTATATGTTATTCATTAGGTGTTTGATCTGGGGCTTATGGAGTGGGTGCAAATTCAGGTTGGTCCCTGACCTAAATCTCAGGCTTGACTGGATTTGAAGTATATTTCATTGAGTTCCAGTTCATGTTAGATGGATCAACATGTTTTGACCAGTACAATATGTTCACTAAAATGTATCTACTCTCTCTTTTTTGTTTAATTATTATAATTATCTTTCTTATTTATTTTCATTTATTTTCTGTGCATGTGCATTCTACTTTTAAGCAATATAATCTATAAAGCACTTCTGGAAAACACCCATCTCATTATACAGCAATTTGTGTATATTCTCTTATTTGGACAGATTTATGTTATCATAAATAAATATAAATAGTTATGGAATATAATAATTAACATATCTTAGATACAGCTACACTATTAATAAAATTAATTTTTCTAATTATGTCACATGTATACCCACACTTAGCAATAAACTGGAAACAGTTAATTTGATATTATACTAAGTATGGCTTTCTAAGAGAAAAACAATCTTCAAGATAAATCAATGTCAACTATCTTCATGACTTTGCTTTATACCTCTTTAATTGTTATAGCCATCTTCAAACAAAATAATTTTTACATGAGATGAGGTCATTGCAAAAATGATTTGTTTCTGTAACTGACTTTTTATAACAATAAAGTGATATTTACTTATGCTTCCAAGCATATTCACTAAAACAAATTTCCAAATTGCTTTTGAATATTTGATAGGATTTTGACTATTCAATTGTGTTATCTCTATTTAATGTTTCTGTAAAATCTGACTTATTTATATATTGCCATTTTCAAATATCTTGGACAATTTGTCTGAGAAGATTGGAGGTAATATAGTTGCTAAGTGCATAACTGCATTATTTCAAGTTTTGAATTCTAAGCTTCATTAATTAATTAATTGTTAGAGGCAAAATAAAAAACTAATCTCTTATCAAAAATTTAAATTCACTACTATTTGGAAATCACTGATTTCTTAAGCTAGCTACATATGGCAGTAGTTTAAAGAATAACTTTTGTTTTATTATATATTACATAAGTTAAGGAAGGCTAATTCACATAAGATTTTAAACTATATGTAAATGAATATTCTCATTTTCAAACAATAGATAAAGTCTTTATGAAAAGATAGAATGAACATCTATCTTTTCAACCCAAATGTTTAAGTATTGGGCAATCTTAAGTGTTTGGAGATGAGAGTGTGAAAATATTAAGCAGTCACTTTACATTACTTTATTGTACTTGAATGAATGAGCTTGTGAAATTATTTAAAATTTACTGTACGTCATTCTTAGTTGAAGTTAAACATATATATAATAAGGTATTTATATAGCACTATGTTAATAAATTGTAATTGTAAATTAGTGGTTAGGTTAATGCACATGTGCTTTACAGATTTTAAACTATATCTTGGGTTTGAGAATGAGAGTATTCATTTGTGTATAATTTTAAAATCTAGTTTAAAATCTGTAAAGCGCATGTGCATTAGCCTGATCACTAATTTACCATTACAATTTATTAACATAGCACTATATAAATGAATACCTTATTATAAGTTAAGGAATTAAATGATTTGTTTTTATGGTTACCACAGTAACAAAAAATAGCATATGTAAATTTATACCAAAAAGTGATATAGAGAAACACATCATTCCAATCATTATTAGTATTATAATTGATTTATTTATTTGATTTTATCACTTGTGGAATTAATGCTTTAAATCTAATCTTTTTAGAAGAATGCTAAATTATAAAAATTAGTCGTAAAAAAAGAAACATTACTGTAAGCATATATGAATTATTAAGAAATCAATCTTAATTTTGTGCAAAAGAAAGTCTAATTGATAAAAAAATGTCTCTTAATTTTGTGCAAAAGAAAGTCTAATTGATAAAAAAATGTCTGAATTTGTTATTGAATTTACTGTTCAAGACTATATTAAATAAAATGAAGAAAATAATGCTTTTTGAATATGGCAAAATATGTCAGCGACAAATAAAATGTATATGGAAATGAAAATTCCATAAAAAATGTTCAAATTTATTTTTGAATTTAGTGTTATAATAGTATGTTAAATGAAATGAAGAAAATAATATATTTTACAACAGAAATATGTATTATATAAAAAGAAGCAGAAGATAATTCATATAAAATGAGTGTCTGAAATAAAATAATCGATATTTAATATAAACTTATTTAACATTCTAATTACTTATCAAGTGAATAAATATCACATCATCACCATAAACATGATATTTATTGGCTTAAAATCAATCCTGCCCAATAGGATAGTGGTGGCTATGGTTGTTAAACAACCAGGAACACCAAAATGTATTGGTACTGAACTGGGTTCAGACCTATATGACTATATAAGCTAATAAGCTTGGATTGAAAATATAATGTTTTCAATTTAAGACTCATAGTTTTGTAGTTAAGTAGAAATAAAAAATGGCTGCTGGAGGGTTGCATTAGGTTTTAAGCTCTAGGTGCAGTGCTCTCAGATCCAAGGCTCTTCACTGACAAAGGCCACAAGCCAAAAACTAGTCTGGGGATATTGGATGAGTAGGTACTAGATGGGGATTTTATGCACAAGCCTTCTGGCATCCATTGATTACTCTGGCTTGCACTGAGTGGCAATACATATAGAGAGTTTTGCCTGTTTAGTACTTATCAAGTGCACAGGAAGTCTGTAATTAGAAAATGAAAGGCTTTAACTTTTGTTCACGTACACCTTAAATATTTGTATAATAGCCAAATTATGTACTTTTTAACTATAGAGGGACCTCTCAAACCTTACACTCTTAAATCAAGATACTTCATATTGGCCTATATAATTAAGAATTTAGGTTAAAGATAAAAAGTTCCTATCTTGTGTTGAGATTTGAGAGGTCCCTCTATAGACAAAAAACTACATTGTTTAGCTATTGTGCAAACATTTAAGATGTATGTGAAAAGAGGTTAGAGCCTTTCTCTTTCTAATATAAACTTATTGTAAACTCAATAATAAATATGGGCATTACAAATTCAAAAATAGATGCAGACATTTATTATGGTCACATACATTGAATTTGTCACTGATTTTTTTTTTGTTAAATATATTATTTTCTTTATTTTATTTAATATATTCTTGTAGCTAGAAGTTCAAAATCAAATGCAGACATTTTATGTTTATTCATTAAAGTTTATTTCAATCATTGATAAGTATTATGTAGAAGAATAAAGTTGATAGTCTGTTCGCAATATTAGCACAGAGGCAAACCTCTCCATACAGAAGTGACACTCAATGTAAGCCAGAATAAATCAATGGTTGTGGAAAGATTTGTGCTTATATAAGCATAAAGAAAGTAATAATGTGATGTTTAATGGTTTAATAGACCATATTAGTATTCTGAATTTACCAAAAAGTCCTCTGTAGTTTATTTTTGACCTTTTTTGTTTTTGCTATATTAACAAATTAAAGCTTACAATATAATTTTGTTTTAGTTTTACTATTTAAACTATTTAAAAAATAAATTTGCAATTTTTCCAATTATCAAGTGGACAATTATTTTTTTTTATAAATGCATGTTATAAATTATTATTTCTATCACAGCATCCTAATTATATATATATATGATTCTTTTTCATCTTTTGCATCCAATGAAGCGATTATTTTCTTTTCTTGTTATAACAATTTTTTTTTTAATTTTTGTAAAAACAACATTGTCAAATAGTTGTCAATTATTTTCGATGAGGTTTTTTTTTGTTTGTTTTTTTTAAAAACATTTATTTATAATAATTTATTATTACTATTTTTGAGCTCAAATTTTTACTTACAAATATTTAAAGTTAATCTTATTTTTAAACTTATGGCTGCCAAATTTTCTATTATACACTTTAAATTTTTCAACATACTGACATTTATCTTCGAATAGCTCAAATCATTATTCACCTTAAATTCATTCTGTATTGGCTTTTATTCAATGAATGTAATCCAATCTTTTGAATTAAATTTTAATAAAACAATTATGAAAAGTTAATCTAAACTTTTTTAATATATTTTTTTTTTGTAATATAATTTACTTGTTTTAATTCTAGTTTTTTTAAACAAATAAAATTACTAAGTATTTGCTATTGCTTTTACCATTTTATTTCCTATAACATCTCCAAGCCAATATTAATACTATACATTTCTCGAAAAACATGGTATTAATATTACTTTAATTTATTAAATTTCGATGACAGTGTATTAGTTAAATATCATCTTTAAGTGATGTCACATTTTTAATTACAAATAACCTATTCTTTTTTATCTAAAAAAAAGGCAAAGTAAAAATTCTAATCCGCTACCTTTAAATATGTTTTTTATTAGTTTCACCGCAACGCATTAGCGTATTATTAATTAAGTTTATTATGTAGAAAGATACCAATATGATTAATATAGTAACATAAACGGTTGTATACTTAGTCATTTCTTGTCATTGTCTTAATACAATTTATTCTAGCCTTTCTTACTTACACCCACATTTTTTAGACTTCATAATAAAATAATGAAATTTTTTATAATTTTTTTTTTTTTGTAATTTTGTTCATTTTTTGTTTAAAAATTTTACTTTAAAGAATTTTATAATTTGATTAAATTTTTGTATAAATGATTTAAAGGCGTAACTTCTAATGTGTTTATGTAAGTAAACAGAAATATATATATAAACATATGAGTATATTCTTAAAAATCCAGTTATACAATAGTGGCATATTTGTCTACCATGGTTAAATGGCACAAAATTATTTTTTAAACTTATATCAGAATTAAGATTTTTCTTTTAACAATTGTTCCACTACCAACCTAATTAACAATATAATATTGGTCAGTAAATGAGTAGGCATTAGATAGGGATTTTATGCACAAGCCTTCTGGCATCCATTGATTGCTCTTATTAGCACAAGATGGCACTACTATATGGAAAGTTTTGCTTTGTTTTGAATTGTTTAATAACAATTATGTGCTAGTATGAGATAGTGATTATGTGATGTTTAGTGTTTTAAATGAGTATAAGTTAATCATAGTTAGCAGATAAAATAAGGGTAAAAATGTTCAAACTCTTACTACCCAGTAATTGATAAACGTGACAAGTAATGTTTTCCTAAAGATTTGTGATAATCGTATTTTAATTGTATTTATGTATTGGACTATTTCCATTATGTAGTGTTGAGTATTGAATGTCTTTAAAAAAAATTTAACTTTATTGAAATTTTCAAAGTAAATTTGACTGTTAGTAAAACACACTATCAAATATCACATGATCACTATCTCTTATACTAGCACATAATTGTTATTAAACAAGGCAAAACTCTCCACACAGTAGTGCCACCCTGTGCACAAGCCTTCTGGCATCCATTAATTACTCTGGTTGGCACAGGGTGGCACTATTGTATGGAGAGTTTTGTCTCATTTTAAAACATTATTACTAATAGTTGAATGTACTTTGAAAATTTAACTAAAGTTGACAAGTAATGCTTTCTGCTTTATTATTACTATATAATGGCTATTAAATAGGTCTTGGGGTCTTAAGTAAGGTGCTTAAAGATTATCTTAATTTTATGTAAATTGCATCATGATATTATGGTTAGTCCTTTTGCCTGTCATACTTCTAGCTAAATTTCCAAATAAATTAAAACTTTAATTTTTTTTTAAATGGCTGGGCATTCCAAGCAATTTTTTTTTCTAAGAAGCTGGACCAATGCTAATTAAGATAGCCATGTAATTATTTATCAGTATGTGTGTGTTTAATAGTGTATAAATGAAGGATAATAGCTCCTTCATCACTTCTATATTGGATATGCTGAAGAGATTTTTACTCTGCAGTGAATTATTTAAGATTGTTGTTTGTTTGTTTTTTACTTTTATATGGAGTAAACTAACAACCAAAAGAAAAATATATATATACATAGGCATTATTTTACAGTAATAATTATTATTTTTTTAATTTCAAAATTTTGAAATTTGTTACCTTCTGTGTTTATCAAAAATAAAAGCTGTCACAATCTTTTGATGTTTTTATTTTTTATTTTTTTATTGAAAAATGATATCTAAATTTTTTTTTATTAACAATGTAATAAATCACTTTATCATAGTAAAAATAATAAAGCTTAATAAAAGATTTTTAAAAAAAGTATGGAAAGTTAATATTACAATTGTAACACTTTGTTATTTGAAATGCAGTGAAATTCTGAAATAAAATTCTAAGTTTCAAAATAAGTTTTTTTTTTTTATTATTAAAAATGATTAAACAATTTATTTTAATTTAATATAGGGTATATGAGCACAGACTTTCACACCACCCACCTCTCTCCACTCTATCTAATAACACTGATACACCTAAACACATATATGCTGAAAAGATAAATAATCACCAATATACGTATTTCATGCTAAACCAGCAATCATCAGTTGGTCCAGACTATCATCTTTACACACATATATAGTATAAGTGCTCCTCATAGTTTAATGGACAGGCTTCAATCCACTCCACACTCCAATTCTTCAACCGTCCATCTAATTGAAAATCTGATGCTGGAATGCTCAAAGGTCACCCTGAGGCCGAGATTATTGTCACACCCATGTTGACCTAAGGTCAATCTGAACCCCACATGTACAGGACATAATCCATTTAATACATATGCAAGGATGGGCAGACATCTCTATAATGTAATAACTGAAACACAGGCTTGTTATATACCTGTGGCTATATATATGTAATATAGGGTATATGAGCACAGACTTTCACACCACCCACCTCTCTCCACTCTATCTAATAACACTGATACACCTAAACACATATATGCTGAAAAGATAAATAATCTCAGCCTCAGGGTGGCCTTTGAGCATTCCATCATCAGATTTTCAATTTGATGGACGGTTGAAGAATTGGAGTGTGGAGTGGATTGAAGCCTGTCCATTAAACTATGAGGATAGTCTATCTTAATATATATCTGAGCACTTATACTATATATGTGTGTAAAGATGATAGTCTGGACCAACTGATGATTGCTGGTTTAGCATGAAATATGTATATTGGTGATTATTTATCTTTTCAGCATATATGTGTTTAGGTGTATCAGTGTTATTAGATAGAGTGGAGAGAGGTGGGTGGTGTGAAAGTCTGTGCTCATATACCCTATATTACATATATATAGCCACAGGTATATAACAAGCCTGTGTTTCAGTTATTACATTATAGAAATGTCTGCCCATCCTTGCATATGTATTAAATGGATTATGTCCTGTACATGTGGGTTTCAGATTGACCTAAAGTCAACATGTGTGTGACAATAATCTCGGCCTCAGGGTGGCCTTTGAGCATTCCATCATCAGATTTTCAATTGGATGGACGGTTGAAGAATTGGAGTGTGGAGTGGATTGAAGCCTGTCCATTAAACTATGAGGATAGTCTATTTTAATATATATCTGAGCACTTATACTATATATGTGTGTAAAGATGATAGTCTTGACCAACTGATGATTGCTGGTTTAGCATGAAATACGTATATTGGTGATTATTTCTTTTCAGCATATATGTGTTTAGGTGTATCAGTGTTATTAGATAGAGTGGAGAGAGGTGGGTGGTGTGAAAGTCTGTGCTCATATACCCTATATTACATATATATAGCCACAGGTATATAACAAGCCTGTGTTTCAGTTATTACATTATAGAGATGTCTGCCCATCCTTGCATATGTATTAAATGGATTATGTCCTGTACATGTGGGGTTCAGATTGACCTTAGGTCAACATGGGTGTGACAATAATCTCGGCCTCAGGGTGGCCTTTGAGCATTCCATCATCAGATTTTCAATTGGATGGACGGTTGAAGAATTGGAGTGTGGAGTGGATTGAAGCCTGTCCATTAAAAAATGAGGATAGTCTATCTTAATATATATCTGAGCACTTATACTATATATGTGTGTAAAGATGATAGTCTGGACCAACTGATGATTGCTGGTTTAGCATGAAATACGTATATTGGTGATTATTTATCTTTTCAACATATATGTGTTTAGGTGTATCAGTGTTATTAGATAGAGTGGAGAGAGGTGGGTGGTGTGAAAGTATGTGCTCATATACCCTATATTACATATATATAGCCACAGGTATATAACAAGCCTGTGTTTCAGTTATTTTAACAAATATAAAAAAAGTGAGACTATTTCATCAGATTTTTTCAAAAATGGTAGTACTTATATAATATATATTTCAAAATTCACAATCAATTTTGCAATTATAATTATAAAAAAAAAAAATTATTGTAATAATAATAATAATTATTATTATTATTATTATCATTTATTTATTTATTTTATTAAACATATATATATAATATAAGAGAGAATAATCCCAAAACAAGCAGAACTTATAAATAATGATACAAAACAATAAATTAAAAATATATAGAATAGATATACAATTTAATTACATACATACAAAAAAATATTTACACATTAATCAACTACAATACATACAAATATTAAAACAACAATATCAATAACAACAACAATAATAATAATATTATGATGATAATGATGATGATTACAGATAATATAATAATGAAAGTTTTGAACATTTTTTGAATATATAAAAAGATAAATAGTCAACATCTATTGAGTAGTCAGTAGCAAAATAAATAAGTAGCCAAGCTCAATAGCTAGTGAAATAAATTTTTACGATATCTGTATAGTGTAGATGCATTATGTCATTTAAAGTCATATTTTCTTAAGAAATTAACTAAAATCTAATAATTTATATAATTTTTTTTAGTTATTTATTTAAAATATATTTTTGGTTATTTCAATCGTTCTTTATTATTATTATCTATTTCATCTATATATTGTTATTTTAATATTTGAATTGTTAATTAAATGTTATTTTTTAAGTTGTATATAAAATATACTTCTTTCTAAATATTCGAATTGTTAACTAATTTTTGTATATTAATAATCATGCATATTTTGAAATAAGAAAAAATATTTTATAAAATCTTAACTTTATTTTTTGACTATAATTGAATTTTTTTTTGGAATTATAGCATACTTTAAAGCATACTACACCAAACAATATATTAAAAAAAGAAACAGTGACGATTAAAATAATTAAAATTATATTTACTTAAAAGACACTTACTTATTACTATTACTTTTAAAAAATTGAATATTATTAGAAGAAAAGACTATACTCTTTCCCCTAAAGAAAAAATTCTTTAATCTAGAAACACAACGAAAAAAAATCAAACAATAGTTAAATAGTATCAATAAATTACAATAAACAGTGGAGAAATGTTGAAAAAAGTAAATAGAGTAAAAAGATTTTTTTTTGAAACAGGATAAATTAAAAAGTAAGTTTAAAAAATAACAACTATAGAAAAAGAAAAAGATTAATAATTAAAACCAGAAAACAAAAATAAGATATGATTATTCTTTAAAAAACATGACTTTGAACAAAAATTAAAAAATAAAGAGCAGATGAATGTTCAATTTCAAATATGAGAATAGCATTTAAAGGTAATGTTATTAAAGATGCTAAAAAATTATCAATAATAGAAATAATTTTTGACCCTAAATTAAAAACAAAATTTCAGAAAAACAGATCGAGAGAAAGTATAAATAAGCCAATAATAATCATTCATGAAAGTCACACTATATTAATGTACTGGAACATCATAAATCTCAGAGATAAAAATTTAATCTGAACTAGATAATTTTTTTAAAAGAAATAGAAAACTAAGTTTTAGAAGTAAGTTTTTTTTTCTGAAGACCTTCAACATCATATCTTATTGCAACTCTCCATTGTATTCTATTCTCTGTCATATCTTCTCACTGGAAACAATCAAAATTATATTTCTTTAGAATATCTCTGAGAATTTTTTATAACATAGATGGAAACTATCTCTTGCATAAAAACTGTGATTAAGTTTATTAATTTTGTATGCCCAATCCCATGTAAATATGATTCACAATAGTGGATTCTATAATAACATATCTAGCAATGAATTTGCCATTGTATTTTTAAATTTTTACTGAGAATTTTTAAATAAAAGTCTTCTCTTGCCTTTATATTACATTGATAGAATGTGCAAGTCTCACCCTTATACAATAAATTAAGTTAAAATAATAGCTCTTTATTACAGCTAATTTAGTTGTAGTAATTATTTTCCTAGGATAAAATACTCTTTTTAATTTGACAAAAGTAACACAAGCATATTGGAGTCAGTGTTGTACCTATATCCATAATCATCTTTCTACTTATAAAACAACAAAGGCATATAATTTATTTTGTTTTTTTTAAGATAATAAGCATTCAGGCTAAAATTTGCTGCAGATTCCCCCCCCCCCCATTGTTGATTGATAAAGAACTTGAGTTTTTTTAATATTAATTATTAAACCAAAATATTTAAATGTTACATTCAAAACTTTAAGTATGTTCTGTAAATTATCTTTTGAATTGGCAAACATAGCACAAGCAGAAGATGAAATTATTAATTATGTATTTAATTGATCCAAATTAAAAATATTAATATCAAACATATCATATCTTGATCTCTGTTTATTTAAGCTGCCTGTAAATAGTTTCAAAAACAACTATCATAAAAATTAAAGTTGCTATTTTGTTAACAAGTGTATGTTCTGATTTAATTCCAATTTTTAATTTTTATTTCAAATGCCTCAGATTTTCTATATCATGTAAAAGATGTATAATATGAATAAATTTTATTGAACAATTAACTAATTTTAAGTAATGTTATAATCTATTTGATTAATTGAATCAAATATCTTGACCAAATCAATAAGTAAATCTTCAGTTTAAGTTCTCTATATTAATCACTTTCAGGAATGAACAGGATTTTATTTTCAATCTGACTATCATCATTATTTCTCTTATTCTATCAAGTTAATAGCATCAAAATTTCTCAGATACTTAGAAGCTGTCCAACTTTCTTTGAGTCAAATATTATATATTTTCAAAATGTAATATGATTTTTGCTGCTTAAACTAAATATGCACATTTAAAAGCACTAATTCACATTTTATTTACTCTGTTTCAAAATCATCGATGGAAGAAGAGAAAGTTACTTGATGTTTTGGAGGTAAATATCATCTTGGCTAAAAGCTGCTTGTTATCAACATAAAACTGTGGACATTTAAATATATGGTTACTAACATATAATTATGTAAGCATCTTAACTTGGGATCAAAATTATATGGTATTTTAAATTTTAGACTAATAACTTGCTAGTATTAAAAATTTTAAGGTGTTAATTATATATGCTATTTTGCTCTTTACTGAAGATAGACAAAGCCATAAACTAATCTGAATGTGTGGACATAGTACAAAACATTTAGTCTTGATTATTCAACCTTATTTCTGGTATTTTGCAATATATAATTTTAATTTTTATATCATTGCATTTAGTAGTACATTTATAATTTACTTTGTTATTTTATGATTAGTAATGCATTTTGCAAACATATTTAATTAATAGCAATTTAAATTATTTTTAAACTCTTATTTTTTTGAGATACTTAACTGATATGATTTGATCAAATAACCTTCAGTTTGTTGACAGTAAAATACAACTGTAGCCCTTCTTATTTATAAGGGAATTTATGAGGGAATTGTATGACTATAGTTGCTAAGTGTAGGTTATTTTATCTTTAATCTTACTTTTATTTTTCTTGTTTTTCAGTTTAATTTTGAAAAATTGCTGCCTTTTTGTTATCATGAGACATATTTACAAATGTAATGATTTATTACTTTTGATCTGTTTTTTAAAAATCAAACATTGTAATAAATAAAACAAACACAACGTTTAAGTTATTCACTAATATTTTTTGTGTTACATTTGCAATTTGTTATGTATATACATGTTTTAAATAAATAATATATATATAATTATGAATAATTTTTTTTCAAATTAAATTTTTAATACAGTACATTTATAATAGTATTATTTAAATTTATAATTTTTGTAGGTCGATTTTCACTTCAAATCTCTTTGAGATAATACTTTTTTAAATGCACGCACTCATAAATATATATATATTTATAAATATTTCGATGTCAGATTACTACAAGAATAAGTAATTTGAAATGATATTTACTAAGATAGCAAAAATTTAAACACATTCATTTTGTTTGCTTCAGTTTAATAAGATACTACAGCTCTCTTACTGAAACAAATCGCGTCGGAAAGAAAATTAATTTTTAAATCCAAGTTGTTTATTTTTTGCTTTCATAAGGGTTTATTTTTGTGAAGAAGCCAAAAAATTACTAAACTAAACACGATAAACATCAAATTGTTTACATACTCCTTCTGTTTAATGCTCATTTGGTGGTTTTTTTTTTTTTGTTTGTTTGTTTCAGGTCGTTTTTAGATCTAATGAACGCAAAAAAAAAAAAGAACATTCTTTTCACTCTGACACCGTTTCTTTTCTTCCTTTCTTTTTAATAAATATTTTGTTTTATTAATACGTAAAATAGAATTTATTCTTATTTCTTGGCATTTAATATTATTGCAGTAATTGATTCACTTCCTATAAAAAAAAAATGCTGTTTGAAGTAATTAGACTTGTAATTGCGAGATATTTGTATGAAGGATTTTGGTTTAGCACAATTAATTTTCTTTTGAATTTTACATTTCAATTATAACAATTTTTTTTTTTAGATTTTTTATACTTAGATTTATTCGAAGTGTATAGAACCCATACTTAAAAGAGGTAACAGGTCAATTAATCTATTATTAATAATAAGTAAGAAGGGGTGGGTTTTTCGTTCAGGTTTTATCATATTATAATAATTGAATAATTTTATAATTTAAAATGTGATTATTAGAATACTTAATCTAATAGGAAGAAAATTTTTTCAAGTAAGAAATGTTAGTTTATCATATTGAAATCTAGGATAAGAATCTGGAATTCATCTAATAATGAATGAAATTATTGTTGTTTTTAATATTATTAAGGTAAAATTATTTGATCCTAACAAAATTAATGTTGTGATTATTCTTATAGACAAATTAAAAACAATATCATAACAGTTTGTGAAAGCATAGCACAGCTGTAAGGAATTCTAACTTCTTAAAAACTTAAAGTGGAAATGCTAGAAAAGAATTAAATGCACACATAAAGTACTATGTAAGTGCAATAAAAACTAAAACAACCGTCAAGGAGTTGATTTTTTTTTAATTCCTCATTCTCCAGAAAGATATTGTTAAAAGAAGGCATTAAATACTAGGCATAATATAGATTATTTGATGAAAGTTTAATAGGTTTCTGTTTTCCTCTAGCTAAAAAAATAAGATAATTATTTGTCGTCTAGTAATTGTTTTTTTTTTAATCTGTGTTGATTATAAACTTGCTAGTACAATTAGAATAGACAAAACAAATTATAGAGAAGAAAAAGAAGTATAAAAATACAATATATAAAAATGATGCATTAAAAATGTTTGAATATCTAGAATTTTGTAAAGTGGTGCGGAAAAGAATTGATAACGATATAAGATATAAGAAAGTATAATCGTGCACTAGCAAGGAAAGTTATAGAAAAGAATAAAAGTCTCACGAGGGTAAAAAAAACTTATTTCGGCAATAGAAAAAAAAAGAACTATTACTAAAAAGAGAAATGATATCATGAAATGTGTAGTTCTATCAAAAATTATATAGCAGTAAAAAAGGACAAATATCTCTTACAATTATTATATCTTCTGAATTTCCCAGGATTTTGAATGAAGAAGTGAGTCATGTAGTTAAATTTATGAGGAAGAGAAAAGCTCCAGGTAATGATGGAATTATGATCTTATCTTAAAAGAAGCAGATGAAAAAAAATAGAATTTTTTTTTGGAAAAGTTACATCTCAAAATGTCTAAATGATAAAGATGTACCAGATAATTGAAAGAATGTAGTATTAATATTAATATTTTTAAAATGGGATAAAGAAAATATTAACAATTACAAACCTATCAGTCTTTTATGAGTTCTAGACAATTTTTTTATAATTACAACTTATCTACAGCAAACTTTGAATTTTAACAAAACTAAAAAACAACAAACTACATTTAAAAGTGGTTTTAGTATAGTGGATCATATATAAGTATTGTGAGAAGTCATAGAATGGACCAATGAATATAAGTTGCCATTATGCTTTGGATTTATAGATTATGAAGAAGCACTTGATTCTATAAGCATTTCTCCAGTAATTAAAGTATTGGATTATCAAGGTATAGATCCAGAATATTGTCATATTCTAAAGAATTTTTATAAAAATGCAACAGCAACAGTTAGATTACATAATAATACTATAAAAATTAACATTGAGATAGGTGTATGACAGGATGACTGCATATCTTCAAAACTTTTTACAGCAGTTATAAAAGTAAATGAAGATTATTTAAATCACTTAGATTTTTCTGATGATGTAATTGTTTTTTTAATAATGCTTTAGAGCTTTGGGAGTAGGATTAAAGGTAAATGTTAAAAAGTCTAAAGTAATGTTCAATGGATTTTATCAAAAGATGAATATAAAGGTTTATAATGATGAGTTAGAAGAAGTTAACAATTACAAAGACCTTGGTCAGATTATTACTATAAATGAAAACATAATAGATGAAGTTAATCATTGAATTAAATTTGGTTGGAATATTTGTTGTAGAAATAATTTAATACTAGAAGGAAACACGCCTATGTATTTTAAAAGGTGATTAATAAATATGTTTTACCAGCTTCCATTTATGAGACTTAAGACACATCACAGAAGAGCAATATAGAAACTTTAAACAACTCAAAGATGTATGGAGTGGTGCATATTAGGAAGTAACAGAACAGACTGAAATGAAATACATGAGTGAGAGAACAAACAGATGTTATTGACATTAATAAAATAATTAGGAGACTGAAGTACAATTGGGCTAGACATATTGATAAAAGAGATTAATAAATGGATAGTTGAAATCTTAAATTGGATTCCAAGAAATAGTAGACCTAGAAAATGGTCACATGTGAAGTGAATGGATGAAATAAGAAATGTACCATGTGAAGAAAAGACGCTAGAGATTGGAGAAAATTGAGTTGACCTTGATCAAGGCTTCATCCTGCAATGGATCAATAATGGTTAAAAATGATGATAAAACATTTGAAAACATTTCCTTAACCAGAAAAGTATCCAATTTTTATCCAGCTCAGATTCAAAAGCCCGATTATGTATATAAAGATTTGGGGGGGAAAACATTAAATAAAAAAGCATATCATATTTTTATATACATATATAAAAAATAAACACACACCAAGTTATATGCAATAATTGAAGTGAATCTCCATATTTTATTGTAGGCATTATTTAAATTGCTAAAGGCTATTTAATGCAAAATGCAGGCCAATATCATATAATTATGTTTCATATAATAAATATATTCTCATGAGGTAAAATAGAAATGTGAACACTTATTACCACATTAGAATAGTAATATAATATCTTGTACTGATAAATGTTTTTTATATGTCAAATACATTGACCGGGAAGTGAACCTGAGCAAACTGCTTGGAAGGCAGCTATGCTAACCACTAGGCCACCAATGCCTGACTGTACTGATAAATGTTTTGCAATCTCTATATTTTATAATACAAATTTTATAACCACGCAGTCAAAATTAAATATATCAAAAATAGCTAGATAAAATATGTATATTTCCAAATGGGAAAGAAATTATCTCCATCTTTCATTATGCATGTTTAAAGTTATGAATCCTGTTTGGATATAATATTTAAAAGAAATAGTGTGTAAAAGTCAAATCATAATGTAAAGTGATTATAATCTCCAAGCAGAAGCATATATATTGCTATTCTGGCATGGTTATAGGTTTTTAAATTTCTAGCATACCTGAAAAAGTATATTCGCTACATGAAACAATACAAGTTACAAGGCTAAATATTCTGGTCTTTCTAATAGCAGAAAAAACCCTGAGAAATCAAAAAGTGGCAATAAAAATTCTCATAACCAAGTGATGATTTGTCCATGAAAAAAAATCTAAAAGAAAAAGTTCAGATAAATGCTAAACATATGATAATAATATTTTGTGCAAATTACAGAAAAAAATTATAAATACTAGTTTAAGTGCAAAAACTACTGGAAAAAAAGTTTAATCAAATAGTGAAAGTTAATGATTATATTACAAACCCCCTTCCCCCACCCTTTGTAAAATCCTCCTTGGAGTGAATGAATAAAAATAAGACAGATTAAAAAAGATCTATTGTCTAGCAATTAAATTTATATTATTTTAAGTCAACAAAATATAACTATATAGATGGAAATTCTTATTAAATCTTAACTGCAATAGTTTCAGATTCATTTGACTTTACAAAAATCCAACAAATAAAAGGCAAATATTTTAAAACTAAAGAACTGAAATTTCACCCAGAGCTAAAATATACAAATAATAGTAAAAAATTTAATAATTCTATTATTTTTTTAAAAAGTGAACGATTATTTATTAGCATGAAATATTTGTGAAGAACATTTTTTCCACCACATTAATTACACTGGGCAATAATTTTTTTGTTTTTGTTCATGAGGTTTTAGAACTTTTTCTATATATTTCTGCATTGCTGATTTCAAATCTGAAATCCGTTTTTGGTGCTCTAGTTTTTATGCAATTTTAATTTCTTTTTGTTACAGTTAGTGACATGCATTGGTTTTCAAATTGGAGTTAAAGGGCAAGGACTGTTGGATTGAACATAATCACAAGGCAATTAATGTTTTACAAACATCACTTTTACATAATTGCAATTGTTTTTAAATGTAAAAAATTCATATCTGATAAAAACACCCTCTTATTTTGTTTTTAGATTGAATCATGGCTTTTCGAGTAGGCATAAATATAAGAATAGTCCTGACACCTTCTGTTATATATGTGGCTGTTACACACTTCAACATCAAAGGCACAATATTTCATCATTTGTGACACATGCATATATTGCTTATTTTGAAGTTTCCCTCGGCGATCAAGACAAGAATCAGGATCCTCAT
>JAQFVV010014428.1:0-37051 GCA_028023455.1 Epiperipatus broadwayi
CCCATACTTCTTGGTGGTTTGAAGTCTCTGTATTGCTCTTCTATTAAGTGTCCAAGTCTCAGATCTATAAGTAAGAACTGGCAAAACACATTTATTAAAAACCTTCCTTTTCAAACACATAGGCATATTTCCTTTTAGTATCAAGTTATTTCTAACAAAAGCACTCCAACTAAGTTTAATTCTATGATTAATTTCATCCATTATGTTTCCATCTGTATTAATAATCTGACCAAGGTATTTGTAACTGTTAACTTCTTCTAATTTCATTATAATCAATTTTTATTTTTATATTTTGAGAAAATCTATTAAACATTACTTTAGTCTTTTTAATATTTATCTTTCGTCCTACTTTCCTACTTTCATCTGATAACTCCTGCAACATTTCCTGTAACTCTAAAGCATTATTTGCAAAAACAACTACATCATCTGCAAAATCTAAATGACTTAAATAATCTCCATTTACTTTCACTCCTTTAGCTTCCCATTTTAATCCACAAACTACTTCTTGCAGCACCGCTGTAAAAAGTTTTGGAGATATGGAGTCACCCTGTCTTACACCCTTCTCAGTGTTGACTTTCCTACTCTCATTATGTAATCTAATTGTTGCTGTTGCATTTTTATAAATATTCTTTAAAATATGACAATATCCTGGATCTATACCTTGATGATCCAATGCTTTAATCACTGAACAAATATTTATAGAATCAAATGCCTTTTCATAATCTACAAATCCTAAGCATAATGGCAACTCATATTCATTTGTCCTTTCTATAACTTCTCTCAATACCTGGATATGATCTACTGTACTAAAACCACTTTTACATCCAGCTTGTTCTCTTGGTTGGTTGAAGTCTGGTGTTCTCTGTAGACGAGTTGTAATTATCTTAGTAAAAATTTTGTATAAAACTGATAAAAGACTGATAGGTCTGTAATTTCTAATATCTTCTTTATCACCTTTTTTAAATATTAATATTAATACCGCATTTTTCCAAACATCTGGTACATCTTTATCATTTAGACATTTAAAATATAACTTTGCTAAAAAAAATTATATTTCTTCACCTGCTTCTTTTAATATATCAATTATAATTCCATCATTACCTGGAGCCTTCCCTTTCTTCATAAATTTAATTGCATGCCTCACCTCCTCATTCAAAATTCTGGGCAATTCACAAGATATACTAGATATAGGAGATACTTGTTCTTTATTACTATATAATTCTTGATAGAAGTCTTCTACACATTTCATGATGTCATCTCTCTTTTTAGTAATAATGCCATATTTTTTTTATTGCAGATATAAATTTTCTACCAATACCAAATGTTGTTTCACACTCTTTAAACTTTTATTCTCTTCTACAGCTTTCCTTGCTAGTTGACAATTATACTTTTTTATATCATTTTCAACTCTTTTCCGCACCATTTTACAAAATTCGAGATATTCAATCCTTTTTAATGCATCATTTTTGTATATCTTCATATTCCTTCTTTTCTTCATAAATTCTCTAGTCTCAGTAGAAATTTTATTAGTCAATTCCTGCTTTTTTCTACCAGCTATCTTTGTGGCTGTTTTTAAAAGTGTATCAGTTATTTTCCTATTAATTTCATTCAAATCTGAATCTTGTTCAAAATCTACTAATACTTGAAACTGATTGGTAAGTTCTAATTTAAATTCATTAGAATGTTTCTGAAGATTAGAAATATCAACTGTAAATATTGTTTTTCTTAATAATTTTTGTCTCTCTAGTTTTGCATTAACATGTATCTTACATCTTACTAATCGATGATCACTTCCTATGTTAAATTTATTAAGAACATTACAATCTTGAAATATGTATTTTCTGTCAGTCAAAATATAGTCCAATTCTGCTGTACCTTCATTTGGATGCTTCCAAGTCCATTTTCTTTTAACCTTTTTCTCAAAAAAAGAATTCATAATATAAAGTTTTTCATTTTCTGCAAATTCAACAAGTCTATGCCCTCTCTCATTTCTATTACCATAACCAAAATTACCTACAGCATTTTCATCTTTCATTTGTTTACCAATTCTAGCATTAAAGTCTCCCATAACAATTTTAAAAAGTTGTTTACTCTGATCAAAAGCCTTTTGTACATCCATATAAAAATCTTCTACTACTTCATCACTATGAGAACTTGTTGGGGCATAAACCTTACTTATCTGCATTTGGTATCTGCTATTAAGTTGTAAAACTAATCTTGCCACCCTGTCCGAAACACCATCAATTTCCACAATGTTATTCTTCCATTTTTTATTTATAATGAATCCTACTCCACTTGTATTTCCAATATTTGTGCCTCTATAGTAGAGTACATGTCCACTTTTTAAATGAATTGTTTCTTCACCTTTTCTTCTAACTTCACAAAGTCCAATAATGTCCCATTTAATATAAGATAGTTCTTCTTCTAACTCTTGCAATCTTCCTTCACTTGAAAGTGATCTGCAGTTGTAAGTACCTAAATAAAAAGTCGTCATCAAATGGCAGCCTGAGTCCGCAATCAGGGGATTCTTAGCACCCTCCGCCTTCGGCACCAACCGCTGCCTTGGTTGGTGACTTTACAGCCTCCTGGGAATAAGGGCCATGCTTTATATTTGTCTGTCATGATTATATATATTGAAAAAATATTCTTAAACTTGGAGGTAAGAAGCCACTAAACTCACCACGCTGGCTAATGCATGTTGGTGAGCAGCCCATCCATGTCCGTATCTATATGAATAATCACATAGTAATAACAGCTGCAACGACAAGAACGTATGGAGTGGGCATTAGGAATTTGCCCTGCTCGGTTCCTTTAAGGCTTCCAAGAGGAATCAAAGGGTCTCCTTTCAGTTAATAGCAAACTCCCTTTCTGCAGCCATATATATATATATATATATATATATATATATATATATATATATATATATATATATATATATGTATTGATAAAATGCATCCTAAAAACAATTCATTTACTGATTAATAAGGTTGAGTTTAACTTTTAAAAACTTGGGATGTTCACTTTATGAGACTTTTTATAGTAAACAAATATTTATTCTTAGAATGCACTATAGAGATGTGTATTTATAGACTAATCACAATAATATCTCAGGGTTTTACTATAACTTAAAGTATAACTGTGGATTTACAAGAATAAATAAATCCTATAACATTCATATAATTGGATTAGCAAGTTTTTTCAAAGCTTTCATAATACAAAAATCCAATTTAAAGTTATCTCAGCATTATAAAATTAAAGTATAGTAAATACTATACTTAAGATTTTAAATCTTTAAAATTATAAATTATTATTATTGATATGATTAAATAGCAAAAGATATTTTTTTGTATAAATGTATGAAAATAAAGAAAAACATTTATTAAAAAACAATGTCTTTCAAATAACATATAATACTGACAAAATCATATGACAATATTTCTTTATAAAATTAGTAGATGATGAGTATTAAATAATTAATGATAAACATCAGATATATAATAAAATATATAATTAATTTATTAACAATAAATGATAAAAAATATTTAAATAAACGAAATAACAAAAATAGGTTCTCTGCAATGATTATAAAGATTTTTATGAAGTTTCAATTAAGAAAATAATTCCACTTAATGGATAACTAAATGTGTGGTGTATCTTGACACGATGCAAAACAAAACACATTATTGGAAAGAATTGTTAAGTTATATTGAAAAAACTTAATTCTAAATAATGAACAAAATAAATGAGTGTATTATTGTATCTTTAATTAAATAATAAAATAATTTTCTTCTATGTATCTGATTTATAAACTTAGCTATTTCACATAAGAGCAAAACATTAACCCAACTTACAATATTCTTCCTAAACTGTAGCTTTAATTAAGGTGGCATTCTGTCAGAGGCTTATCAAGATTACATTATGAATAAAACTAGAATACAATGTTGTCAAGAGTTTAATTCAACTGAATTAATAAGATCTATAAAAGTGTCAGTGCCACAAATATAACTGAATACATTATATAATCTATATAAAATCTTGAGGGTATCTATTTTGATAAATTACAATGGAAATATAAAATATCTGAACTATATGATTTAGATACCTTTAATGTCACAAATATAGAATAGATCAATAATATAACTATAAATAATTATTAATTAACTTTAAATATTATTAACCAGTTTTCACAGTACAAATAATCAATAAAACACTCTTGTACTAAATTGCAAATAAATTTGGTATTTGAGAGTTCAATGGCTTAACAAGATGGTAGACTGTATTTTTGATAAATTTCATTAACATTCTTCTTTTGCAAAATTAATGAATAAGTTCTGACAAATTTCATTAACAATAATAATCTTTATTTTAATTCTTTACTTCCCCCAAAAATGTTTACAAAAGTAATGTTAAGTTTTAAAAGAGGAATAAATTCTGATAAATTTCATTCACAATATTTATTTCAATTGTTTTTACTTCCCTCAAAAATCATTATAAAATGATTTGAAGACCTCCTGAATCTGTATTAAATTAAAAAATAAAGTAAAAAATTACAATAAATTTAAATTGACAATCTTTATTTCAATTTTTTTATTTGCTTCCTGAAGCTGGGTTAGTTACATTTACAAAAAAATGAGTGAAGGGCCTACAATCTCCCAAACATGTGTTAGTTATATTTACAAAAAAATAAATCAAAAAAAATATTATAAATACAATATTTACAGTTAATTCATATCTACAATCTCCCAGCGATGTCTTTAGTTACATTTATAAAAAATGAACCAAAAAAGAATGATATAAATATAATTACAGTTTATTCATGTTGTCAACATGCCATCAGTAATGGCTTCCAAAATCCCTACAGAAACTGTTCTGAGAGCTTATAATCTCCCGAAGATCTTAGTTATTAAATTAAAAAAGAAAATTAATGTAAAATTTCAAAAAAAGTAATAAATTTTGATAAATCTTAAGAATATTTTTTTCATTTTTTTTACTTATATTACAATGTGGAAGTAATGAGAGGTTCTTAAGATTGTTGTAACTTTTGATTTAGCATGTTTCTTTTTGGTGAATGTTTTCTTTTTATAAATTGTGATAACGATCAAAATTTGAGATCCTTCACTCACAGAATTAAATGCAGTGGACTATTTCCAAAGAGTGAAATAAAAAACTTCTGGGAACTGCATGACATCTGGATTCATATTTAGCAGAGTATATGTGAGGTTGACTGCAACAACATTTATTTGTTACAATTTTGGAAGCCAATAGGAGTTGGATGCTACTGATATGAATAAATTGTAAATATTGTATTTATATATATTTGAATCATTTTTTGTAGATATAACTAAAACAACTTAGAAAGATTGTTGGATAAACATAATTAACCCATCTTTGTGAGATTTTAGATCCTCCACCATTTTTTAAAGATAACTAAGATATCTTTTGGAGATTGTAGGCCCTCAACTCACTTTTTTCAGAGAGTAAATTTTAAAAAATTGAAATAAAGATTAAGAAATTTATCAGAATTTATTCCTTTTTTAAAAATTTTACATTAATTTTATAAATGTTGGAAGATTGTTCATGAAATTCATCAAAAATTTGGGTTGCCATGTTGGTGAGCCTTCAAAACTATATTGTTATCAAATTTTATTAAAAATACGGATGGCCAGCTTAGTAGTCCAGAAAATCACAAACACCATAAAATTAATATACTAACATTATGTTTGTTTATTACCCATTTCTTCTGGTGAAAACTTTCATTGAACAAGATAACTCTAGATATTATAACAATTAAACAAATATGAGAAATATAATATAGCCTTATAATTTAAAATTAAATTCAAAATCTTTTAAAAAGTTCAAAATATTTATTCTGGTGCAATCTTTCACAATATTTGAAAGAGATTAAATCCTTCAGAATTTTAAGTGGCAAAATTCTAACAATGAAGGAAACAAATTTTAATGTTTATACCAGAGTGCTTTAAAAATACAATCCAATAATAATGAGTTTAAAATATTCAAAATCACAATAAATTGTTTTATTTCATATATATATATATATATGTAAAATTAAGAGCGTGCCAATAGCTCTAAACAAGCTTTTTTTTTTTTTATGATAAATGCTACTACAAGAGAAGGCATTCAAATCATTTTTATTTTAAATGGTCCCCATCCCCAGACCGGGTTCGACCTATGGGTCTCTTCAGTGAGGAGTTGGGACATTAGATCTAAAAAACCAACTCAAGCAAAGCATTTATCTAAAAGATAAATGTTAGAAGAAGATCTGAAACTTTTAGACATCTACATGTCTTTAAAGTCAGCTCTCCAACTGAAAAAATCATATGGGACTGAACTTAATTCAGATACTCCATATATTAGTAAGCTTAGCTCTTTAATTTAGCTAAAGCCACAACAGCAAAATAATAATAGTAATAGTAACAAGTCAGATGTCACATGACTTATATATAGCTTGCACTTACAAATATGTAAAATTAAGAGCGTGCCAATAGCTCTAAACAAGCTTTTTTTTTTTATGATAAATGCTACTACAAGAGAAGGCATTCAAATCATTTTTATTTTAAATGGTCCCCATCCCCAGACCGGTTTCGACCTATGGGTCTCTTCAGTGAGGAGTTGGGACATTAGATCTAAAAAACCAACTCAAGCAAAGCATTTATCTAAAAGATAAATGTTAGAAGAAGATCTGAAACTTTTAGACATCTACATGTCTTTAAAGTCAGCTCTCCAACTGAAAAAATCATATGGGACTGAACTTAATTCAGATACTCCATATATTAGTAAGCTTAGCTCTTTAATTTAGCTAAAGCCACAACAGCAAAATAATAATAGTAATAGTAACAAGTCAGATGTCACATGACTTATATATAGCTTGCACTTACAAATATGTAAAATTAAGAGCGTGCCAATAGCTCTAAACAAGCTTTTTTTTTTATGATAAATGCTACTACAAGAGAAGGCATTCAAATCATTTTTATTTTAAATGGTCCCCATCCCCAGACCGGTTTCGACCTATGGGTCTCTTCAGTGAGGAGTTGGGACATTAGATCTAAAAAACCAACTCAAGCAAAGCATTTATCTAAAAGATAAATGTTAGAAGAAGATCTGAAACTTTTAGACATCTACATGTCTTTAAAGTCAGCTCTCCAACTGAAAAAATCATATGGGACTGAACTTAATTCAGATACTCCATATATTAGTAAGCTTAGCTCTTTAATTTAGCTAAAGCCACAACAGCAAAATAATAATAGTAATAGTAACAAGTCAGATGTCACATGACTTATATATAGCTTGCACTTACAAATATGTAAAATTAAGAGCGTGCCAATAGCTCTAAACAAGCTTTTTTTTTTTTATGATAAATGCTACTACAAGAGAAGGCATTCAAATCATTTTTATTTTAAATGGTCCCCATCCCCAGACCGGTTTCGACCTATGGGTCTCTTCAGTGAGGAGTTGGGACATTAGATCTAAAAAACCAACTCAAGCAAAGCATTTATCTAAAAGATAAATGTTAGAAGAAGATCTGAAACTTTTAGACATCTACATGTCTTTAAAGTCAGCTCTCCAACTGAAAAAATCATATGGGACTGAACTTAATTCAGATACTCCATATATTAGTAAGCTTAGCTCTTTAATTTAGCTAAAGCCACAACAGCAAAATAATAATAGTAATAGTAACAAGTCAGATGTCACATGACTTATATATAGCTTGCACTTACAAATATGTAAAATTAAGAGCGTGCTAATAGCTCTAAACAAGCTTTTTTTTTTTTTTATGATAAATGCTACTACAAGAGAAGGCATTCAAATCATTTTTATTTTAAATGGTCCCCATCCCCAGACCGGTTTCGACCTATGGGTCTCTTCAGTGAGGAGTTGGGACATTAGATCTAAAAAACCAACTCAAGCAAAGCATTTATCTAAAAGATAATTGTTAGAAGAAGATCTGAAACTTTTAGACATCTACATGTCTTTAAAGTCAGCTCTCCAACTGAAAAAATCATATGGGACTGAACTTAATTCAGATACTCCATATATTAGTAAGCTTAGCTCTTTAATTTAGCTAAAGCCACAACAGCAAAATAATAATAGTAATAGTAACAAGTCAGATGTCACATGACTTATATATAGCTTGCACTTACAAATATGTAAAATTAAGAGCGTGCTAATAGCTCTAAACAAGCTTTTTTTTTTTTATGATAAATGCTACTACAAGAGAAGGCATTCAAATCATTTTTATTTTAAATGGTCCCCATCCCCAGACCGGTTTCGACCTATGGGTCTCTTCAGTGAGGAGTTGGGACATTAGATCTAAAAAACCAACTCAAGCAAAGCATTTATCTAAAAGATAATTGTTAGAAGAAGATCTGAAACTTTTAGACATCTACATGTCTTTAAAGTCAGCTCTCCAACTGAAAAAATCATATGGGACTGAACTTAATTCAGATACTCCATATATTAGTAAGCTTAGCTCTTTAATTTAGCTAAAGCCACAACAGCAAAATAATAATAGTAATAGTAACAAGTCAGATGTCACATGACTTATATATAGCTTGCACTTACAAATATGTAAAATTAAGAGCGTGCTAATAGCTCTAAACAAGCTTTTTTTTTTATGATAAATGCTACTACAAGAGAAGGCATTCAAATCATTTTTATTTTAAATGGTCCCCATCCCCAGACCGGTTTCGACCTATGGGTCTCTTCAGTGAGGAGTTGGGACATTAGATCTAAAAAACCAACTCAAGCAAAGCATTGATCTAAAAGATAAATGTTAGAAGAAGATCTGAAACTTTTAGACATCTACATGTCTTTAAAGTCAGCTCTCCAACTGAAAAAATCATATGGGACTGAACTTAATTCAGATACTCCATATATTAGTAAGCTTAGCTCTTTAATTTAGCTAAAGCCACAACAGCAAAATAATAATAGTAATAGTAACAAGTCAGATGTCACATGACTTATATATAGCTTGCACTTACAAATATGTAAAATTAAGAGCGTGCTAATAGCTCTAAACAAGCTTTTTTTTTTTTTATGATAAATGCTACTACAAGAGAAGGCATTCAAATCATTTTTATTTTAAATGGTCCCCATCCCCAGACCGGTTTCGACCTATGGGTCTCTTCAGTGAGGAGTTGGGACATTAGATCTAAAAAACCAACTCAAGCAAAGCATTTATCTAAAAGATAAATGTTAGAAGAAGATCTGAAACTTTTAGACATCTACATGTCTTTAAAGTCAGCTCTCCAACTGAAAAAATCATATGGGACTGAACTTAATTCAGATACTCCATATATTAGTAAGCTTAGCTCTTTAATTTAGCTAAAGCCACAACAGCAAAATAATAATAGTAATAGTAACAAGTCAGATGTCACATGACTTATATATAGCTTGCACTTACAAATATGTAAAATTAAGAGCATGCCAATAGCTCTAAACAAGCTTTTTTTTTATGATAAATGCTACTACAAGAGAAGGCATTCAAATCATTTTTATTTTAAACGCTCTTAATTTTACATATTTGTAAGTGCAAGCTATATATAAGTCATGTGACATCTGACTTGTTACTATTACTATTATTATTTTGCTGTTGTGGCTTTAGCTAAATTAAAGAGCTAAGCTTACTAATATATGGAGTATCTGAATTAAGTTCAGTCCCATATATTTTTTCAGTTGGAGAGCTGACTTTAAAGACATGTAGATGTCTAAAAGTTTCAGATCTTCTTCTAACATTTATCTTTTAGATAAATGCTTTGCTTGAGTTGGTTTTTTAGATCTAATGTCCCAACTCCTCACTGAAGAGACCCATAGGTCGAGCCGGTCTGGGATGGGGACCATTTAAAATAAAAATGATTTGAATGCCTTCTCTTGTAGTAGCATTTATCATAAAAAAAAAGCTTGTTTAGAGCTATTGTGCACGCTCTTAATTTTACATATTTGTAAGTGCAAGCTATATATAAGTCATGTGACATCTGACTTGTTACTATTACTATTATTATTTTGCTGTTGTGGCTTTAGCTAAATTAAAGAGCTAAGCTTACTAATATATGGAGTATCTGAATTAAGTTCAGTCCCATATATTTTTTCAGTTGGAGAGCTGACTTAAAGACATGTAGATGTCTAAAAGTTTCAGATCTTCTTCTAACATTTATCTTTTAGATAAATGCTTTGCTTGAGTTGGTTTTTTAGATCTAATGTCCCAACTCCTCACTGAAGACTCATAGGTAGAACCGGTCTGGAGATGGGGACCATTTAAAATAAAAATGATTTGAATGCCTTCTCTTGTAGTAGCATTTATCATAAAAAAAAAAAGCTTGTTTAGAGCTATTGGCTGCTCTTAATTTTACATATTTGTAAGTGCAAGCTATATATAAGTCATGTGACATCTGACTTGTTACTATTACTATTATTATTTTGCTGTTGTGGCTTTAGCTAAATTAAATGGCTAAGCCTACTAATATATGGAGTATCTGAATTAAGTTCAGGCCCATATGATTTTTTCTGTTGGAGAGCTGACTTTAAAGACATGTAGATGTCTAAAAGTTTCAGATCTTCTTCTAACATTTATCTTTTAGATAAATGCTTTGCTTGAGTTGGTTTTTTAGATCTAATGTCCCAACTCCTCACTGAAGAGACCCATAGGTCGAAACCGGTCTGGGGATGGGGACCATTTAAAATAAAAATGATTTGAATGCCTTCTCTTGTAGTAGCATTTATCATAAAAAAAAAAGCTTGTTTAGAGCTATTGGCACGCTCTTAATTTTACATATTTTAAGTGCAAGCTATATATAAGTCATGTGACATCTGACTTGTTACTATTAATATATATATATATAGAATAAAATCAATAATCCTTTGAATCCATTAATAGTGGTTTAAAATTATTCTAGAAAATCACAATAAGTTGTTTATTTTATAAGTATGGAATATAGTTATTAATCAACTCCAAGACGTATAATAACTACTCTTTCTTATTGCATTGCCAAATGTATACCATATAATACTAAATTGTCCAAGCACTTTAATTTGATTGTAACAGTTGAGATTAGAAGATATAAAGTTCCGAAGAAGATTGTTGGGGCAATCAAAATTGTAAACTGTAAGAAAGGGTGGTAAATAAAGCATTGTGTGGTAAATAAAGCATTGGACAATTTCATATTATATGGCATTTATTAATCACTTAGGAGATGGCATTCATAAATTATAACTTTTCTCAAAATATTTATGAAAGATAAAATCCATTAGTTAAAAATTCATTTTACAATAATTATTCATATAAAAGCGTTTTTCTAGAGGAAGTTAAAATTCATTTTTACCTATAATTATCCAATACATAGCTATTTATCTGGAAACCTTTTGGTTCATACTTTAAATTGCATAATAATTATAACTTCAAGCAAATACTTGGAGAATATATAAGTGAGTAATGTAGTATTTAAACAAAAATAGAATTCCCAAGATAGTTTCCAAATTCTTATTTAAATTCAATTTATAAAAATTTCATTCTGTTTAAAGTGCATTACAAGATGTTAAATGTGATTAGATATTTACTTAAATATTAAGAACAATTTCAGGGTAAATTTGCTATGAAAGTACATGTTTATATGGTTTTCTACTTCATTATTATGGTGCTTCAAGATGCTAATATGGCTAACTTTAAAATTAATTCTAATACAGTTCACTTGCAATCAGTTAATAAAGAAGACTAAACATTTCTGAACATGTAGGTGTATTTATAAATTTGTTCATATGATAAATGAGATCATTTTTTTCATTCAAAATTCTACACTCTTTTGGCTTTTTACAGGAAAGTGTTATCATTGTTGTGAGGATACGATGTGAAGCAGGTGATCTTTGGAAGTTTTTTAAAACTTTGTAATGCCAAAATTGTAAAGAAATCATTTTAAAAGTGATAAAATAGTATTTTAAAATACCTTATTACATTAATTATTAAAAAATAAAATACATATTCTTATTTTACAAACAAATATTTTTATTACAAATATTAAATAATATTTACTAAAGCTATAACCTCGATAATATGCATATAAAATGCGATAGTAGGGACCTCTACAGGTGTTTTAACCACAAGCTTACGCTATGAAAGAAAAGAGGGTTCCCCCTCTTTTCTTCCATAGCAGCTTTAACCTCGATAATATGCGTATAAAATGCGAAAGTAGGGACCTCTACAGGTGTTTTAACCACAAGCTTATGATATGGAAGAAAAGAGGGTTCCTCTTTTCTTCCATAGCGTAAGCTTGTGGTTAAAACACCTGTAGAGGTCCCTACTATCGCATTATATACGCATATTATCGAGGTTATAGCCTCAGTAAATATTACTTACGTAATCAATGTGCGTTTAATAAATTTATAATTACAACTTTACAAATATTAAAGTAAATGTTTTTAGTTTATTTTCAAGTTCTAATTATAATTAATCTTTTATCACCAATAATAATAAATTTATATAAATATTTTTATTATATCCTTTTAAATTTAAATACATTTAAGAATTAGAACTATGTGTGCGTGCACACACATATATTTAAATATTATGTTAAAACTTTCTATCATTATTAAATGTAGTTTCGTTTCTTATAAATAAACTAACAAAGTTATTCCTGTACTATACTATTTTTAAATAATTCTATTCTTATTACTGTTAATACTATACCTTTTTATTCTAAATATTGTTCTTGTAAAATTAATTTTATGTGCTGTTTTTATAACTAAATATAAACCGATAAAGGAAATTTTTGATACACATATTCGAAAATGCTATATTTATAAAATATATATGAGAAGATATCTTGGATCAGAGTTTAATTAAGTCGCCATATAAGGTAATATTATCAGTAATATTAATATAATTTTAATAATGTTATTTGCAATAATAATAATGATATTAAATAAACACAAAAACTTAAAAGTGAAGTTAAAAAAGAGAAGTTAAAAATAAATATAATAATAAGCTGAACGTTTTCGAGGATCCATGCCTCATAATCATAACTTTCTTAAAAATATATAATAAAATATATACAAAGATATTTAAATTAGCACGTGATATTAATATTAATATCAATATTATATTAATAGTTGCAATATTGATAAGCCAATAAAAAAATTTAAAATTTTTTTTTGTCAATTCATTTATTAAATTTCATTACAATATATATATATATTGTACCGGTCAAAATAAGTCCACCACCTAGACTGCAAGTCGGATCCAAACTCAGCCGAACCAAACTGAATTAACCCAACTCACCAGCTCAGATCAATGGATGATCTAAATCGATGGCACAGTGCAATGCACCAAGGAACTAGATCAATGGTTGGTGATAATTAGAGACCCCTGAACTGACATTTATATCGGATAATAAACTGACTAAAGATAATTTTAAATCAAATCATATGTATATGTTTGGGTTGCCAACACAGACAGTAAGCCTTAACATTAAATAATTATTGAATAAAAGACTTAAGAAATCAAGTGTGTTAATAAAATATTTAATAATACTAGTAATAGTTTTTGTTCAATTTTAAATGGTGATTATATTGATCACCTCTAGCCTTTAACGGAGTTTATAATTATAATAAAAATGACAGTTCCTATTATATGCCAACAACAATTACACAAATTATGAAATGCTATATATCTATGCCCCCAATGATAAAATAAAGGCAGATAAAGGTATTCAGTTATAAAGAAAATTACTGTTCTAATTTTATATGAAAGAATGTGAGATTTATTTTCACATTCGCAAATCCATTCATGAAGAGCAAGATACGTATTTAGGGCATAACTTTAACCTTTATTAGACAACTTATTTAATTTGAGATAACTGAGAATTTGTTTGACTTTAATTAAAATCACTTCATCATGAATTACAAGCATAAGAGCAGGCTTTACTGGAACAGAGAGGTAACGGTACTGACAAATTATGAGCTATAAAATGAACGGGAAAGATAATCACTGGTCAGTGGTTTAAGTAGTATGGTGGCTTGTATTTGAGAAGTCTTATGGTCCTTTAAGGAGATGTGAACATGGGGAAAGCCAGGCCAAGTTATAACTACGAACCTTTGGTGTTCCGAATATAATATAAGTGGAGGAGGAGATGCTTTCTTCCTCTATAATTTAAAATAACAATAATATTACCACCGACAAGCCTATGGAGTGGAAGATTGCCCTATGTCAGCAACATTTGAAGATGATGACTTGATAGTCACTGTTTGAATAATAAAACCCAATTAATCATAGAATGCTCTATGTGATGACTTGATCAAATTAATTAAAGTCAAACAGGCTTTTAACTAAAGTTATTTTGAAGCAGTCATAAAATTATATTAATTATGCCCCCAACATCATGCCCTTCCTGAATATTAATAGATAGTTAAAACAATTTGAATTAGAATGTATTCATTTGATTCCTTTATCAATTCCTTTTGCAAAATATTTTAACATTATATATGAGTAAATAAATATTGGTGAAACAAGAAAATAGTTGGGGCATAGATTAGAAACAGAGCTAATAATTTATTATTAGCCAATTATAAAAATAACAAACATTTAATAATTTCTTTCGACTTGATGATTGATAGAACTGTATAAATCTAGTTCTAATGGGTGAGAATTACTATAAGAATTAATATTATATTATTTGCACAAAGCAAATGGAACAAAGGAGCTCATCGAGTCGAAGGATTATTGGCATATAATTAAAAATAAATGACATTAATAAATCACACAATAAATATATATAATATAGTAAATGAACCACCATCGTAAGAAAGGTAAGTTAAATTTAAAGACTAGAGGTTGAGAGAATTACTATGAATTTAAAAAGCATAAATAAAAAAAAGTTTTGTACAGATTTATATTAAAGAATGAAAAGAGCTCTTAAAGGGAATGTAAAGTAAAGTTAGGAAACTGGCCAGAAAGTTACGGCTCATTATGGAAATATATTACCATTTCTTCTGGGGCTGATTCCTTAGTTTACACATCCGGGTTGGTAGAAACGTAGGCATGCATTTGGTCGATTACTAGAACAGCATTTTAAATGATTTTTCATGATTTTGGCAGCATGATTGGTCTGGAAAGGATTTAGCAGCTTCATTGAAGATTTTCAGGGGACTTCAGAAACCGTAGTCAGATTCTTGAAGTTTTAGCCCCTCACTATGATAGGAACACTGTTTAAATTCATGATTTTTAAAACACACAGAGTTTAATGGCACTTTTCTACAACAAAAATGGCTTCTTCTTTTTCTCCAAACTTTTCATAGCTATTTATACTGTATCTGATGCCTTTGGGCTAGTGCTTCTTTCATTTTCAATGTTACAAGTTTCTACTAATTTATTTTGATACATTCCTTTGATAAGGCTTTCAAACTCTTTAATTTGAATTCATTTTCTAATTTGCTTTCAAACTCATTAATTTGAATTCATTTTCTAATTAGAAAATGAATTTTTAAATCTAAAAACGCTTTTAATTAGGAAATCCTTACATTTTAAATACTTATCTTTTTTTCTAATTAATGAAACTTTACCCATTGTTTTGGAAAGGGAAAATCTGAAAGCTTATCGAAAGAATGTAGCTTTTAATCACTCAAAGTTTAACAAATTATTTAAAAGTAAAATCAAAACATTCCCGACGCAATGAAACTTTCGAATAATTATGTATTTATAAATATATATGCACAATCCATGCAGTTGTAATATATATATAGAGAGAGATAGATAGATAGATAGATAGATAGATTCATGAATAATTTTATTATGAATTTATTAATTGCATCGATTAATTTAAACCTTAAACTAATTAATTTTAATACACATTTATAAAATAGTTTTTCTTTAAGAAAACTAGTGTGGATTGACTGTATAAAGCCCCATTGCATCGGAAATTTAAGGTTAGTACTAGGGTTTGAAGTGGGCTTATGGCTAGATGTCATGAAGCTAGGATTGAACTCAGATCCAACTACTTCAATATATATATATCTTCTTGAATAAATGTTCAGTTTAAATGAGTTATTAAATATCTTTGTGTATATCTTGTCAATTGCAACATTTTTTTTTTCAGAAATAATATTGCTGCAATTGAAAAAATATTAAATGATTATTTAATTTTATATGCTGTATATCTCTGAATAATTTATCTGCATTTTTATTTACATGTACGCTTCCAATTTGTCTTTTAAATTTTGAAAACACTTTAGTCCCATCTATTTGCAGTCTGTGTGTGTATTAGAAGCAAATTCAAATATATATATTTTTCAGCATGCACACACATATATATATATATATTGAAACGGAAAGGGATTGGAGATTTCCATATATATATATATATTTTAACAGGCAACCCCGGTATTAATTTTGGTTGTTTGTTTATATATTTTAAAAAATGACTCTATTGACCACGTAAGATAGTAAACACAAAACTATAGCTGTATAGTCGCCATAACATCTGCAGATAAGATCTGACTACTATCCACCGTATTGGGTTCTAATATGAATCCCCTTTCTTAAATATACATTAAGAAATAAAGTATACGTATCCTATATCCGGATATACATTTAAAAAATATAATAATAAAAATCTACCTAGTGGCCATTGTTTCATTTCAAAAAAAAAAAGACAAACAACAATTTATTCAGCAAAAAGTATATTTATGAGCATCAATTAATAAACTGACCCCAAGTGCCAATCTTATTAATACCATAAGAATTATACTTTCTCCTCTTAGAAATCTTAAAATGATCGCTAATTAGGTGCCCGATCCTTTCGGCTAGCTCAAATCCCAGGACTAGGAGGTTGAACGGAGGTGACTGACTAAATTTGTATAATTGAAACAGGCATTTCCTGTTTTATATACTTTTCAATTTAAGACATGTATATAGAAACTTACGTCTTAGAATTTAAAATTATGTATAATCTACTTGCTTATTCTGATATTCTGCCAGGATGGGAACTAGGCTAATATAAGTGATAAATATATTCATTAATGAGAGACAATTTGTTTTAAAGTAAGTAGATAATTTTATTACTATGGTTATTTAAATATTGAAAAAGAAAGAACATATTTATATAATTTATATATCAATGATAACATAAAAGACAAAATAAAAAGAAAACAGAATTAGGGAATTATAAAAAAAAAACATATAATTAAATACGTAAGTGGGGATGCATTTATACATTTAACTTAAAATGTATAATTCTACACAATGGCTGAACTTTTGGAGAGTAATGACAAGTAATGTTCAATTATTTTAGGTTAAAGAAACTAGTTATAGTTACCTTGAAGTACCCGGGATTTTTAATATTGATAAGTTTATTTCCACATAAGCTTGATTTTGACGATCCAACTGAAATTTATGTATTCTTTTATTTTTGAATAATAAAACAAAATTTTCCTGCTAATAGCAAAAAGTTTGCATGAATGTCCACTTTGTGATATTACTTGGATCTAAGAAATAATGATGGTTTACTGGAGGCATTCTTAGTTTACACAATTCAACATTTTCTCCCTTCCTGGATTGTTCTGGTGGCGTATGGATGAGATCCTTATGGTTCTTCGAGGGCAAGCACTTAACAGCACCATTACATATTGGGAGCTTAGGATGGTGGTCTTACACATATTTTTCTACTCCTGCATTCCAATTTGTCACGATGGTCTGAGTTACTATATCCGAATCCATTTTATACTACGAGTCCATTTAGCAATCAAAATTATTAATATTTCAGTTCACAAAATCACTCCACCTTGTTCTGATTTTACTTTTCTATTCATTAATTAATCCAATTCCTTTTGTTCCCAAAATAGTTTATCAATATCTAGATCTTTATTTCTTAGGCATGGTTTTAACATTCTTCTTTCTGTGGCTAAGTAATCGAACAAAAGACATGAAATTGCCTCAAGGTATACATATATAAAAGTTCTTTCATTACTCTCATTAAAATGCGATATACAATAACACAATAGAAACTTATACATTTGAAATAAATTAAGAATACAAGAAGAAAATTTATATATATTTGCATATAACTGCATTCCCATAATTTATTAACATATTTTCATGAATTTATTTTAAAACAAATAAATAACTATAAATATCTTTCTCTCTCTCTCTCTTTTTTTTTTTAATTAATAAAAAAAAAACTTTCAAACTGTCTCTCTTAGACATATATATTTCATTCTTTATATTTTCCCCTCGCAGCTGAATCAAATTTATTAGACTCATGCTGATCTAAGCAGTTAGGGAATATTGTGTAACTTTTTTGTAACAGGATTTGAACCCGAATACTGTTACAATATATATATATATATATATATATATATGATGTTGTGTTCAAGCTATCGATGGGTTGGTTAGATGCTAGATAATAGAATGATCTTGGATATGAAAGTTAACTTTAAATATTAACTAAACAGTAAATGACTAAAAGTAATTTTTGCTTCCATATAGGATAAAATGTTGATTCATCTAAAACTAGATATTATTTTAAATACATAATGTTTACTCTCATCCTCTTTTTTTCAGTCCCTTAAATTAGTGTAGAAACAATTTGCCATAAGTCCCTCATGTCATCAATCGTCTTCCTATGTTAAATATGATAATGAGATTATGTGTTTGCTTAATAACATTTCATCCTTTGATTTATATGTGCAGCATTTCTGAGTGCAATTCTTTTTTCATTTCTTTTCCAGCACAAGCTTAATAGGCTGAAAGTTGTAATGTTTGTTTGATGCAGTATATTTATTAATGATCAGCTTGAAAATGAATTTGAGACAGAATTTGTAAATTGGCAAAAATTGTATGTTTAAGCATCCTTATTTTAGAATCTCCCCTTCTACTATAGTAGTGGAAGAAGAGAAAATGTCTAAAAATGGTCTTTCTCACACAACCTCATTAGGGTATTATGACTTGACACTACTCATTATACTAATATATTAATAGTAGTGGTGAAAATTGTTTGATATAAACTCTTCAGGATCAAAACAGAAGTCTGCAAAGATGACTAAGAAGCTTTCAACATTCAAGATAAAGTACAGATGTCTTTAATAAAATTCATTTTCCAGAAGAAAAAATAAAAATACAGAGAGATAGGTACAATTTTTTTGGAAAGACACCTCAGTCAGTGAAAGATGAATGCATTGACTTTGCTGTAAAATTTAATTTAGTATCTTCTATTTTTGAAATTCTTCATTACATTAATAAAAATTTGATGGTATTAAAGCTTGCCTTTTGCACAATAGTATTAGTGCTCATTTTATTACTGCTTATGCTCACTTTAGATTCAGAGAATTCAGAAAAAGAAAGATTGACTCCTTCCTGAAAAGCATTATTATAACAATATATTTAAAGGATCAAATTTTTCTTTTTTGAAGATTTTAATGTACAAATTAATACAAATATTAGACTTTGGTCAAGATTTATTGGAAATAATAGCATTTAGTGATCTGTAATTGTTGAATTTTTGCACGACATATGAATTGACTATTGCAAACCTTTATTTAAGCATAAAACTGCTATAAAGAGACATAGATACCTCAACATTCAAAACAATCATATTAAATAAATTATATTTTAGTTAGAAATCATATTTTAAGAGAATATCATATTATATGAGCACTAACATGCACATGTTATGTGATCATAGATTAATGTGCTCCAAAATTAAAATGATACTTTCATTAAACAGTAGATCTTATTCAAATCATATTTGCAAGAAAATTGATGTCTATTTTTTAGAGATATCTGCTATATATACAGAATTTCCAACATATATTAAACAATAAAATTGCTAATACAGTATAGACTTTAAGCATTATCATATTACCAAACCATGGAACTTCTCTTAATGAGTGCACTAATAAGAATAATCATGAATGACTTTCTGATAATGAAACTATAAAAGACTTGATTAAAAGAAAATGTGAAATTTTCTGCTTCAGAAAATAGATTACAAGTATAACTTCATAATAGATATTGAGATCTGAAGACAGAAGTTCAACATCTTACAAGAGTACTTAAAAATGCATTAAAACTGACATTTGCTGATTGATGTTATTTTAGATCTTTTATAATACAATAAAATAACATATGAACCTAAGACAATGCATCACAATCCTATTAAATTCGGAAATAGCACTCTCATATATTATGAAAAGAATATTTTGAACAGGTGGAAGGAGTATTTTGATCATCATTTGACTAATGTTATAACAATTGAAATGATGACTTTTAACAATACATCCATTTTATCTACTCGTTTAGATGTAAACAAAGATATGCAATGTAATAAAGTTAAACAATTCTTTGTAATCTTAAAGCTTGAAAGTCTATAGGTCATGAAAAAATATCTGAAAAAATTTAAACTATGGTGGTGATATGTTAGCTTCATGAATATTGAATTTTTTTAGGAATAGCCATGAAGTTATGGCATCTGATCTTAAAGTGCTCCTATTGGTCCAATTTTTAGAAATTAAGAAATAGACAAAACTAAAGAAATTATTGTTGAACATCAGTATTATCCATAACAGCAGAGGTGCTTTCAAAGAATTTTGTTGAATAGATATATCAGAATCTGATTGTGGTTTTGGATACTCAAAAAGCACTATAGAAATGTCAGGGAAAAGGAATGCTTTATGTATTGCTTTTATTGACTTGATTAAAACATTTAATTCAGTTGATCAAACTAGTTTGTGGCATTGTTTGAAATTAATTGGTTGTTCTCCAATTTTTTTTTCTTATTATATAGTTTCTACATGATGAAATGAGAGGAAGTGTTATTATTACAGATAAAAAAATCTGAAATAAAAACTGGTGTTAAATAAGGATGTATACTTGCTCCAACATTAGTTTCAATTTTTATGATAGTTGACTTTGGAACTATTTATAATCAATTTAATGAAACAGCAATCAAGATGTGATATAGGTATAATAATGTAATTAAACCATTAAGCATCACATGATCACATTTCCTATAGTAGCACATTAATTGTTGATAAACAGAGCAAAACTCTCCATACAGTATTGCCACCTGTGCTAAACAGAGTAATCAATGGATGCCAGAAGGCTTGTGCAGAAAATCCCAATCTAATGCCTACTCATCCAATATCCCCATACTAGTTTCTGGCTTGTGGCCTTCGTCAGTGAGGAGCTTTGGATCTGAGAGCAGTGCTCTCAGATCCAAAGCTCCTCACTGTATGGAGAGTTTTGCTCTGTTTAATAATGGAATTTTAATTTGAATTTATTTAAAGCAAAGACAAGAGCTTTTACTACTTGGTTTCTGAATTTGCAATATATTGGTGATTGTAATACTTTTTCCAGTTCAATAGACAATTCATACAATATATTTAATGGTTTAAACACAACATTTAGAAACTCATTTATTGATTAATGTTCAAAAAGTTTTAATTTTTTATTAAACAGAAGTGGAAAAAAATCTTCAGCATCAACTTAAGAATGCAAATCAATTTAATCTGGCAGTTTTTGACAGACTTCGTAAAAGGGTGTTTTATGGTGAACTTGTGCGTAATTTCGAAAAAGAGATAGACCCCTTTTGCATTATAAGAATTAACTAAAATTCTAAGGAAGTAGAATGTTGATTGTTTTCATTAAAAAAAATATGGTAGAGAATAGAATACATTGTAAATGTTTTAATTACATATGAAGATAAAATATTTATGAAAAGGCACATATCTGCTAAAGAAATTAAAAGACAACATCACAAATTATCAAATAACAATGCGAATTGACCAGCATGATTTGTATGTGGGCATATTTGTGATTCATAGATTACTTTAGTATAGACATTGCAAAATTCATTTCTAAAACTAGGGTTATTTTTCTTTTTTTTTTAAATTGGAATATTTATATTTGTTTGAGAGTGGATGCTGTATATATATATATATATATATATATATATATATACAGCATATATATATATATATATATATATATATATATATATATATATATATATATATATAAAATAAAAAGTAGAAGTAAAGCTACTATATATTTATTAATTCAAAAATGGTTTCATGATAGAAAAAGTAAAGTAATTAAATGGAAGAAGTCACAAATTATATCAGTCTTAATCAGTAATTAAAATTAAGCAGGAAAAAATACAGCAACATAGTTCAAGTCATCAGCATGTAAAACTTTTTTTTGGAAACTCTTACATTATTAAAAGAACTATAAAAAAATTAAATGAAAAAAAAATGTCCACTCATTATTTTTAAAACTTTGTTTATTGTTGACTCGATCAATAATAATAATAATAATAATAATAATAATAATAACAATAATGACAACGACAACGATAATAAGCTCATGTAAATCCAGAAAGAACTCTATCAAAAAAGACAATGTAAATGTTAAAAATTGTAATCAACTTGTAGCAGTTAATTTACTATGTAACCACTAATGTTGTATTCTTTTGAGACAATAAAGGCCTTTTGAAACATTATCATCATCATCATCATAATAATAATAATAATAATAATAATAATAATAATAATAATAATAATAATAATAATAATAATAATAATAATAATAATAATAACAACAACAACAACAACAACAACTGCAAGGCCTTGGAGCAGACTAGATGCATTCTGCAGGGCAAATACAGAAAAAAATACTACAATGATGCAAATTATGTCAACTTACAAAGGGAGGTCTGTCCCAGCCATAAGGGCCTCAATGTTTGTCTTATATGCACTTTGGTGCACTAGGTGTGTGTTCATATTGGGTAATAACCCCAGAAGGCATCCAGCCACATTTGAGAATAAGTTGAATAAATTTCAAGTTAGAGACAAGCAGATCACCAGCCCGGATATTTATGCAGCTACTTGGTCCCTGCTCAGACAAACAGTAAAGTTATAAAGCATGGCCCAGATTATGCTCCTATTGGACAATAATGTGATTAATTAACATTTCTAAAGTGGATAGAATCATGTAAAATTACCCGTATAGATATGTACCTTTAAAAAAATGAATATTGTAGCACTTGAAATTGAACTGACAATAATAAGATTCAACATGTATCTTGCTATGGCATTGTAATACTACGTAACTAAAAGGATCAATAAAGTTTATTATTGTTGAAACTTAATAATAATAATAATAATAATAATAACAACAACAACAACACCAACAACAACAATAATAATAATAATAATAATAATAATAATAATAATAATAATAATAATAATAATAATAATAATAATAATAATAATAATAATAATAATAATAATAATAATAATAATAATAATAATAATAATAATAATAATAATAATAATAATAATAATAATAATAATAATAATTTAAAGATTATTTATTTTTGTATAGAAAGTGGTGGTTGGAATTCATTTTTTTTAATTGTTAACTGGGTCAACTTTAATGTATGGTATCCAACATTTTTTAATCGAAATATAAAATGGGAATTGTACATCTTGACATACTTGCAAAATATTAGCAATTTGAAATCAAAATAAAAGGGTGAAAGACAATTTTCATTAGCAGATAAAAGTTTATAAAGTATAAAGCTAACTAAGAATAAAATGGCATTAATTATTTTTATAATATTCTCATAATTTTATTAAATATTGAAATAGTAAAAACGTAAACAAATAGTAGTAGTGGTATAATATATCTAATGTGTAATAATAACTGAAATAATGGAATTTATATGGAATCATCCAGAAAGAAGATAAATACAAATTTAAGATGTTGTATGGGAAATGCCTAAAAATAAA
Organism: Epiperipatus broadwayi; assembly: GCA_028023455.1. Classification (NCBI taxonomy): domain Eukaryota; kingdom Metazoa; phylum Onychophora; class Udeonychophora; order Euonychophora; family Peripatidae; genus Epiperipatus; species Epiperipatus broadwayi. The sequence continues at coordinate 23,788 of JAQFVV010014428.1, forward strand.
AACTAATCAACTTCTTAAACAAAGTAGTTACAAACTATTTGTATATTTTTTAGTTGTTTATGATTAAAATAAATGTCTAAACTATCATCTAATCAAAACAGTATTGGGAAACAAATTAAAATTAAACAGCAATTGCTTAACTAGGTGATATAAGGGCTGACCAATTTCTGAAAGTCAATTCATCTATTGAAACTTAAAAAAGCTTTTAAAACAAGATAAAATCACAGAATTTAAAAAAATTCCAAAACTATAAAAAGAATAATCAGCTTGCACACTTTTAAATAATTTCTAATAGAGGTATTGAGTTATACTTTTAATCAGGAGTGTAATACTTTTATAAAAAATTGTGTTAAAATGTGAAAGTAATGACAAGTATATTGATTGGTTGTTGCATAAGCATTTTAAAGTGCTTCTGTTGAAGGTTTTAGCCTTGCATGTTATTATATTGAATATAGTTGAAAAAATTGTGAGATAAAGTAGATAAAAAAAGAGAGTCAGAAGGAAACAATAAATCAAAAGTAAAATTTTATTAAGAAGTAAATGAAGTGAATCTGACATAAATCAGGATACATCAAAATTTTGAAAAATTACATTAAAATTTTGGAAAAAATAATAGACATTTAGAATGATTAGAAATGCACATATTAAAAAACTATGAAAAAGAGTACTATAAAAAATCAAACAAGTATTTACCATATATAAAAAGTAATTTCATCATATCTAACTAAAATGAAATTAATAATTAAAATTAGCAAACCAGAATAAAAAAGCAGAAAGTAATGGCATTTTTTTAATAATTGTTTTTTATTTGATGGAAATGTTAAAAATAATATAATATAATTTTGAAAAAATAGCATTTTTATTTTGAATAGTTCAAAATTTACTGGTTGTAATCTTGACAGCACTTTTATTAATTCTTATTCTGTGCTGTAAAAATGTTAATGCCATCATTCATTTTGAGATTGATGTTATGGCTAATATTCCTCACCATATGAAGAGCAATGCAGTGATAGAGTGATGGAGAGTTCCTGGATCAATTCTTATCTGACTAACATAATTAGATATTATAAAAGTCATATTATATGAATAGAATTATTAAACTCTTAATGTCTCTTTTGCACATGAACATCCCACGCTTTGAGAATTTTCCATATAATTACTTTGTAATTTAAAATTTTCTAATTGGGATGTTACCTGACTACATTCAAAACATTTCAGTTGTTTTCTCTTCTCTTGCATTCATTAGTTTCAGATGCATTTAATTTTTGTTACTTTGGCTTTTAAGTCTAGTCATTTACATTTTCATCAATCTGATTGTAAAAGAACTATTTTAATTTAACATAAAGTCTGCTCTGATTTTTTTGTTTTTCTTCTTTCAGTCTCTTTGAAAGCTTTGTCATAATATTGTCTTTGGATATTCATGAGAATTTCCTATTTTTAATTCATAAAAATTATTTCCAATCCTAATTACTTCTATACATCATAAAATTCACAATTTGACTTTATTAGCTGTTTTGTCTTAATGAAATGTAACATTTAACTTCATCCATAGACAATTTGAATGTCTATCATATATCCAAACTTTCAAATTTATTTCTGACATTATTTCTTTAAACAATAAGTATGATTTCTAGGCTATATCTAGTGTGCTGAATAAGTTTGCTCCTTTCAGTTTATTTATAGTTTATAAGAAATATAAGATTTATTCAGAATTTGGTCTTACATTACTTATTACAAAATAATTATGAAAATAAAACGTTATGGTTGTTCTTTCTTATATTTGGTGTCCACTGATTATAAATACTTAACATTTAAAGTTCTAGAGTCCTAGAATACATTAATAAATGTTAATAAATATTTTATCAAAAATGTAAGCTGAGTTCTGTAAAATACTTTTAGCAAAATATATATGTATAATTAACATTTTAGATGTTTAAAAATGTATAGATAATCATATCATCATCAATTTACCACATTTTATTTGGCACTCTTATATGATAATAAATTCTTATCACATCACGTTCATCACTTTATATTTTAATATTTTCAAAAAGTTACATTTCCAAATTATATTGATTATATATGTTTTTATTGATGGTAAAAAAAACTTTTCCATTTCAAATAGTTATAAACCAGCAGGTAAGCTGCAATAAAATTATGAATGACTTGTAACTTCATGTGCACTAAACATTTTATAAATGCATTTATTGGGTAAAAGCATTTTAAGTTGAGACTCATTTTTTTGTTCACCAGTTGGAATATTTATGGGGAGGGAGAAAGAGACTAATAAACAAAATGTATATTTAACTGTGATTAAAATGAATATGTATACAGACAAATAAAGTATTATTTTTTTTTAAAAAAAGTGAAATAAAAACTCTGTATAAAATTAAAACATTAATGCATGCAAAAAGTAAAAAGGTTTTATTGTCATAGATAAAACTTTATATTTCATAATGAAGTAATCACTTGCTAAACGCAAAATTCGAAAAATATGTTAGTGTATATATTTATATGTATTATTATTATATAATAATAATAATAATAATAATAATAATAATAATAATAATAATAATAATAATAATAATAATAATAATAATAATAATAATAATAATAATAATAATAATAATAATAATAATAATAATAATAATAAATGTAATGATAATTAAATATAAATATAGTCTTTCAATCTACAGTACTTTTGGTTAATTCCTTAACCCTCCTCAACTGCTATTAAATTCAATATATATATATATATATATATATCAGGAAGTTATATGACATTCAAATTCTAGATATGGCATTCTGACCTTTTATTCAAGAACAATTAACTCTCTATTTACTTTATTTGTCTGTTAATTGCACAGGTCAATATGTGCAATTTATTTATTAAGGAAAATAATAATTTCAATTATTAAATAAATGAGCAATGTTTAAAATAAATAATAAATTAAATTATCCTTCATATATCAGATGAATAATGTCAACATTATCTAATTATATTTATTTAATGTCAGAATAAAATAAATTACATACAAGATATTAAAAATAAAAATAGTTAATAATAAATTCTATCCATTGATAAATAAGTTTTTAATTCTCTTTCAGACTACAAAATAAATAAAAACATTGTATATGATAACAAATTGCTGTCACTGAATAGAATTTTGAACATTAATAAATACACTACTATGGCTTTGTGAAGTTAATGATATTATAATTATCTGTATCTTTTTAAACAGCTAAAATATTAACTATGCATATATATTTTATTAGAAGTATTTTACAGAATTCAGAATACATTTCTAATAAAATTTTCATTAACATTTATTAATGAAATTTTACATAATCTATTCTACAACTGTAAATATACATTATTGCTATCTTTAGAAGTTTTTTTTTTTTTTTGCGGTAGTTATTTATATATTATGGCATTGCTACAAAAATAATCATGACTGATTAATACCACCCATAATCAATGAACATGTCAATTGCCATGGCATTGTTATTCACATTGTTTGTCATTAATACAAATAATAACCCACTGCACATGGGTCTACTATCCAGAAATTTTAAAACACATAGATCTGTCAACAGATTGGGAGTGAAGGTTTTCCATTCAGCTTTATTTTATTAACATACTATACCAACCTTAATTCTGTGTTGCATTATGTCATTTAATAATAAGTATGACCTACACAAATTTTGTGTTTGTATATGATTGTCTATAAAATTTAATACTTTTAACATCATTTGATATATCATATCTGGTAATTTGTGACTATACTTTCATATAAATATATTCATTACATCACGTAATGAACTAAAGTTTGGAAAGGTCAGATCTGAACTTCCAGATTTTATGAAATAACTATCAATGAATAGAGCACTTTAATGATCAAAATTTAAATTTTATAATAAATAAGTATGATAACAAGAATAACACTATACTACACAATAACATATATATTGAAACTAAAAAGATCAGTTACGATGCACAGTCAGTAATGTAAAAGAAAGTGTGACTATCTCCAACTTGACATGCACTTCACAATACATACAAGTTTTATATTTTCACATAATATAAAACTATTTTATATTTTGATAATATATTCACATTTAATAAAATATTAAATAAATTTCTCAAGGTTATTCAATAATATGTGTACTCTTAGTCTTATTCTATTTTATTAATAAAAATATTTGCAAGTATTTTCTTTCGTACTATAACATCTAATTAAAAGTAACTCAGTCTGTGTTTTAAAACTAAGACTAGCAATTTTAAATATAAAGTTAATTAATTATTTATCTCAGAGTTTTATTAAGTAAGAAAATAAATGTGTGGATATAATGTACCAGTCAAAAAACCCACCACCTAAACTTCAAGTCGGATCCAGACTCAGCTGAACCAAACTGAATTCAAACCCAACTCACCAGCTCAGATTAGTAGAAATCTAAATCGACAACACAGTGCTATGCGCCAAGAAACTAGCTCAATGGTTGGTGAAAATTAGAGACCCCTGAACTGACACTAATATCGGACAATTAATTAACTTAAAATACTTTTAAGTCAAATCACATGTATATGTTTAGGTTGCCAACACAGACAGTGGGCCTTAACATTAAAACAATTATAAAAGAATTAAGAACTAAGAAACCAAGTGTGTTTAGAAAATATTTAATAATAATAATTTGTTTTGTTTCAATTTTAAATAATGATTATATTAATCACTTCTAGCCTTTAACAGAGTTTATAATTATAATAAGAATGGCGGTCCTTATTATATGCCAATGAGTATTACACAATATTTGAAATTCTACGTCTATGCCTTCAACAAGAAATAAAAGGCAGATAAAGGTATTCATTAGTAAAGGAAATTATTACTCTAATTTTATACGAAAGAATGTGATATTTATTTCACATTCGCAAATCTATTCGTGAAGAGCAAGATACGTATTTTAGGGCATAACTTTCATCTTTATTGGAAAACTTATTTACTAAGAATTTGTTGGACTTTAATTTAAATCACTTCATCACGAATTACGAGCATCAGAATGGGCTACTGGAACAGAGAGGCAACGGTGCTGATGAATTATGAGCTATAAACTGAAATTGAAAGACAATGGCTGGTCGATGATCTAAGTCCTATGGCAGCTTACATTTCACAAGTCTTACTGCCCTTTAAGGAGAGGTGATTTAAAAGTAGTATGGTGGCTTGTATTTGACAAGTCTTATGCCCTTTAAGTAGATGGGAACATGGAAAAGCCAGGCCGAGCCGTAACTATGAGCCTTTGATGTTCCAAATATAACATGAGCGGAGGAGGAAATGCTTTCTTCCTCGATAATTTAAAATAACAGAAATATGATCATCGACAAACCTAATGGAGTGGAAGATTGCCCTACATCAGCAATGTTCGACGATGATGACTTGAAAGTCACCGTTTGAAAAATAAAACCCAATTATAGAATGCTCTACGTGATGACTTGATCAATTTAATTAAAGTCAAACGAGCTTTTAACTAAAACTATTTTAACGCATTATAAAATTATATTCATCATGCCTCAAATATTGTGCCCTTCCTGAATATTAATAAACAGTGAAAACAATCTGAATTAGAATGTATTTAGTTGATTCCTTTATCGACCCTTTTTGCAAAAACATTTTAGATTATACGTGAATAAATAAATATTGGTTAATACAAGAGAAAACATTTTAAGATTATATATGAATAAATACCCATTGTTGAATATGAGAAAATAGCTGGGGCATAGATTAAAAATGGAGCTAATAATTTATTATTAGCCAATTATAAAAAAAAAAACACTATTAATAATTTCTTTCAACTCGATGATTGATAGAACTGTATAAATCTAGTTCTAATGGGCGAGAATTATTATCAGATTTAATATTATATTTTCTACATAAGGCAAATAGAACAAAGGAGTTTATCGAATGAAAGATTATTGGCATATAATTAAAGTAACAACATTAATAAATTACATAAATATATATATAATATAATAAATGAACCGCCAAGTAAGAAAAGAGAAAGTTAAAAACTAGAAGTTGGGAGAATTACAATATAATAGCATAAATAAAAGTAAGTTTACACAGAGATTATGACATTTATAGAATGAAAAGAGCTCTTAAAGGGAGTGTAAAGTAAAGTTCGGAACTGGCCAGAAAGTTTAAGGTTCATTATGGAAATATATTACCCATTTCTTCCGGGCTGGATCCTTAGGTTACACGTCCGAGTTGGTAAAAATGTAGGCAACATTTGATTGATTACTTGAACAGCATTTTATTTGATTTTGGCAGCATGATTTGTCTGGAAAAGATTCAGCAGCTCCATTGAAGATTTTCAGGGGACTTCAGGAACCGATAGCCAGATTCCTGATGTTTAGCCCCTTACCATGATCGAAACATTATTTAAAATGCACAGCGTTTACTGTACTTCTCTACAACAAAGATGGCTTCTTTTTTTCCAAACTTTTCAGAGCTATATATCCTGTCCTCTGATGCCTTTAGGCTAGCGCTTCTTTCATTATCAATGTTTTTAGATTTACTGGTTGTTTTTTAGATACATTCCTTTGATAAGGCTTTCAAATTCATTAACTTGAATTCATTTTCTAATTAGAAAATGAATTCTTAAAATCAGAAAATTATTTTAATTAGGAAATCCTTATCTTTTTTTTCTAATTAATAAAACTTTAACTGTTGTTTTTGGAAAGGGAAAATCTGAAAGCTTATCGAAAGAATGTAGCTTTTACTCAATAAAACTTTAACAAATTATTTAAAAATAAAATCAAACATTCCCGACACAATGAAACTTTTAAACAATTATATATATTTAAATATTTACAAATATATATTCACAATCCATGCAGTTATAATATATAAATTCATAAATAATTATATCATGAATTTATTAATAGAATTGATCAATTTAAATCTGAAACTAATTAATTTTAATACGTATTTATGAAATAAGTTATTCTTTATGGAAATTAGCGTGGATTGAATGTATAAAGCCCCATTGCATTGGAAATTTAAGGTTAGTACTAGGGTTTGAAGTTGGCTTATGGGTAAATGTCATGAAGCTAGGATCGAACTCAGATCCGACTGCTTCAATAAAGTTGGTTTATGCATTTTAGGATACACCAATTTAAAAAAAAATTTATGGACATTATTTTATCCAATACTTTTATATTTCAGATAGTATTATTACAATAATGATGTATTTAATCAAAATAAGTTTTATGAAAATCTAATATTTCAAATATGAAAATTTTATATTGTTAATATGCAGTGATGATGTTTCTTTAATAAGGACAAAAGAGAAATACAGAATCAATTATATTGTGTTGTCACACATACTATATGATGCTATTAGAGATTTGGTAACTCTAACTTTATCATATACTATTGTGACATAGAAAGCACTGAATGTTTTACCATGATTTGGTCTTCTTGTTTAACTACCATTGTGACTGACTTTATTTTATATTTATGCTACATTTGCTAAAGATATTCTTTAAAAAACATCTAGAAATTTGTAAAATACCTTGAAAGTATGATCTAATAGAATAAAAGAACTTAATTTAAAGTAATGATATGAAACAATTATTTGTTCAACATAGTTAATAATTAATTGTTTTGTCAATAAAACAATTACTTTTCCTAAAGTTACAAATTATTAAAAAATATTACAATTAAAAAAATCAGATAATTTTAATAAATATGACTCAGTAGTTTCTCAAAAATTTATTTAAAATTTAAAAACACTTTTAAACTCTAAGAAGATGAAAAAAAACGTTCAATCAGAGTCTAATTCGATAACAATTAATTAATAATTATCACCCAATACAAACGAGTAAAACATTTAGATAGAAATAGCATTAACAAGAATTCCTTGTTTTTATAGTTTTTTTTTTTTACTTATTCTGAGAATGTTGTACAACTATAGAATAAATTACCTGCTATTTTAAATCTTGTGACACAGCAAAAATAAATCTGTTAAAAATATTATCAATGACCATTAGGATCTCAAGAGTACACATTCTAGATTTAATTGTAAGACAAAGGTCAAAATTTAATTAATTAATATATATAAAACGAAATTAAAAAAATATAAATGAGACAGCATTAATGGAGAATAGAAATCACCAACATGTAATTCGATATAATTATTCAACTTTTGAAAAGAATATCATGTAGCAGATATTTTTTAGGAAAATCAGATAAAATATTATGTTCAAGAAATAAAAAAATTAACTTTTTAATAATAATAAAAAGAAATTAATTAAATATCGATTTAAATATTAGTTTATCTTTTTATTTTTATTTTTTATATCTTACCGAAAAATATAAATTACTTTGTTGAACATCAATTTATAGAATAAAAACTTAATATCATAATTTTTAAAAAATATTATTTTACAGCAATGAGAAATGATATATGATCTCAGGAACTTTTCAAAATGTGCAAAAGAACTGTAATAATTGATGTGATGTCGATTGTAAAAATTCAAAATATGAAAATTGACAACTGTTTATAACAAAAGAAGAAAGCCAAATGCTTTTTAAATCGAAAAATGCAGATAAGAAAATATATGTGTGCATAAATAATATTATCTTCCAGATGTTAGTTCATTTTTTAATGCACATTTATATATTATAGCTATTGAAAATACTTATTTTGCAATATTATCACTATCTTTTTTATCACTTTATAATCATTCAAAATCATTTAAATACTATTCATGAATTTTAATTTTATGATTAATTATTTACCATATTAAAATTATATATTTATTTAAATTATGTGAATTACATACTAGATTTTATATTTTAAAAAATAATAGTAGTAATGGATATAATTCTCTAAAATTCCTAAAACAACTATCATATAATTTTGGCAGAATAGATCATGTCTAAGTATTGAAAGAAGTCATAGACAAGACCAATGAATATAAATTTTCATTATGTTTTATATTTTTTAGAAAGTGAAAAAAGACTTTAGTCCATAGTCATATCCAAAATGATAAAATTTTTGGACTTTAAAAATATAAAATAACAAAATACTGTCATATTCTGAAGAGTATTTGTCAAAATGTAATAAAAAATATTAGATGACACTAAAAAATTTAACATTGAAGAGAGTATATAACAGGATAGTTTCATACCTTCAAAACTTTTTACAGTAGTTTTATTGGTATTTTATGGATTAAAATGTGAAGCTAAATAAATAAAAATACATGTATCTTATTTAAAGAATTTACATTTTGCAAGTGGTATGCTTACTTTTTGCAAATAAGATTTTTGAATTTCAGAAACTGTTGCAAGAGATATGATATGAAAATAAGGGCATTAGAACTAAAAATAAATTCTAAAAAGACTAAAGTATTCAGATTTTTCAGAAGAAAATCAAGAATGATATTCTTTAATTGAAAGAAGTTAACAATTACAAATTTCTTGGCAGATTAATAATACACATGGATGCACAATGAATAAAATTAATCATAGAATTAAGCATGAATGGAATGATATTTTTAGAAATAACTTAATATTAAAAGAAAATATGCCTAAGTATTTGAAATTCAAAGAAATTTAACAATTGTGTTTTGTTATTCTCAGATCTGAATGTGAGATGTGAATATTTAATAAAAAAGCAATAGAGAGACTTCAGACTACTTAATGGTATGTTAAAAGTAACAAGAAGAAATCAAAAGTAAAATTTATTGATGAGAAAACCAATAGGTATCAATGATATTGAAAAAATTAACAGAATAAAATAGAACTGGATATGACATATTACTAGATAAGATGGTTGAAATTTTAAACTGGACCCAAAAACATATAGAGAGGCAATATGTCAGATAATAAAGGAAATAAAAAAAATTGCTGATGTGCTCTAAATAAAATGATGTGTTTTGGAAAAACTGATTTAAACATGGAGGGAAATGATGATAGTTAAAACTGATGATGATTATGGTAGTTAAGCTCCAGATAGTTAAAAATACAGTAAATGGACTTGTTCCAAACTTTCTAATATTCCGATTTTTCATTAAAAAGCTGATAATATTGTTTAAAAAATGATAGGACCCTTTCTATATCATCTGAACCCTATATGCAATAAAATTAATTTATCGATAATAATCAATAAGTATTAAATATAAATTTGAAGTTTCCTGAACAAATAATTTCAGAAACTTTATTCATTTTGTTTTTATGAGAGATAAAATAATATTAATGCTATTTCTCCAACAGTTTTATTTATGTGTTTTGTAAAAAAAAAAAATTTTTTTAAAGGTGTGGAAAATATTAGAAGTGTCTTTTAACCAAGATTATTTTATAAGTATGTACACTTAAAGTTATATTAAGATATACTTTCTGCATTTAATATATATTATATTTTATAAATTCATCAACTTCAATCTCTGGCTATGTTTAAAAATTGAAAACATCCAAGAGGTATGTCACTTTTAACCTTTATGAATTGTTACTGCTATCTAATTTGAAGGATATATATCTGTTGATAATTTGAAATAGAAAACATTTTTATATCACTCTTTTTTTATAAATAACTTTTTTATTCAAATATTATTTAACTTTTCTATACCTTTTTGAAATTCTGAAGGATGCATTTTTTTTATTTCAAATTAATGTTAGAGAATTATTTAATTAATAAAAAAACTGAAATATTTAACAGACTGGAAATATATACTATCGTTGTTGTTGTTGTTGTTGTTTTTACATAATGCTTATACTAAATCAGTATTCAATTTAAGCTTACAAAAATGTTTTTATATAGATGAGTTTTCCTCTCATAAATAAATAATTTTTTAATGCTTAGTAGACCAAACAACAACAATTAAAAATACAACATAAAAATCTCTTGATAATAAGCATACAGAAAAAAATGGCACTTTAATGTTAACATTATTTATCGGATTTTTTTAATCAATTCTACATTATTAAATTTTAAATTAATTTAAAACCTTTTACCACATAAATATTTTTTAAGCTGAGTAAAGCAACTTACCTATTTAAAAATCTACAAACAATTAAAAGTACTACACAAGAATCCCTAGCTCTAATATATTAATCACAGCACATAATTAAATATTTCTAAATATGATATTCATTAGTAAATAATATATTTTCAATATTTTAATTAATATAGTGAAAGAAAATAAGAATAAAATTCCAATATGTTTCGCTATTTTCTCTTTTATTTAAACATAACTGTACTGCCTTTTTAAAAGCAGATATGAAAAAATAGTGATATATTTAAAATAAAAATATAAAAATATAGAATACATTTATAAATATGAACATTTATTTTGTTAGAAATAAGCATTAAACACATGTTTAATAAGGCAATATAAAATCCTGTATATGTGCATACAAATATATAACAGTATTTAATTTATAAATGTTTCATCAACCTCAACTTTTGGGCATGCACTCTGCTACAAATATGAAGAAGTATAAAAACAAGGAATTCAAGCAGTTGCATGTTTTCACTTTTATAAATTGTTATCACTTTATAATTTGGAAGATTTAAAAGCAGATTATGCAGGAAATAGATCTTGAAGATAATTTGAAATAGACTGTATCATTTGTAAATTCAAAATTTTATTTAATCTATAAAACTGGACTACAGACTATTAATGAAAGATACTGTCTTTACTTAATACTGATGCTATGTGATTACTCAATTTTAATTTTAAAAAATGTTCTTATAGATCGTCTGTGTTATTATAATTTTTTATAAATTAAATATTAAATAATTATTGTTTAATAGTTGAATAAAAGAAACATGTCCATTAGTAACCTACATCAATTAAAAATATTGCAAAATGACTCCTAAAAACAAGAATACAGTTTGATGCTAATATTATTTATAAGAAAATTTTTTATTAATTCAAATTTTTGCTTTTTAAATCTCAGCTAGGAAACATAGTTATATGTAAGGCTGCAACAATTAAAAATACTTTTCAAGACCTCTAGTCATTATCATTTCAAAGATTATTGATTTACTGCAGAATGAGGGCCTCTCCATGTTTAATGCAGTTTCTTTATCTCTAGCTTCTCTTCTCCATATTACCCCAAATTCATCCATTCATTTTAAGGGTAATCTCTTTATAAATATTTTGCAAATTCTTGGAATAAACAGTTTAAGATTTCAACTGTTCATCTATTAGTCCAAATCCACTTGTCTCTTAATTTCTTTAATAATGTCAGTAATACCTTTTTGTTTATTCACCCATGTATTCCATTTTGATCCCTTCTTGATATCCCTATCATATATCTTTATACTTGATTTAATGGTCTGATGTCTCAGCACTGCTCTTTTGTTAAGTGCCCAAATCTCAGATACATAGTAAAAACTGATAAAATATATTTATTAAAAACCTTTCTTTTCACATTTATAGGAATATTTCCTTTTAATATTATGTTATTTCTATCAAAAATACTCTGTCATATATAAATTCTATGATTAATACCATCAGTAATAATAATCTGATCATTCAACAATACTTCAGTCAGTTTAGCATTTATCTTTAATTCTACTTTTTTTTATTTATAACTTTTGCAACAATTTCTGAATCTAAGAAGCATTATTTGCAAAAACAATTACATAATCTGCAAAATCTAAATTACTAAAAGTTAAAGATAAAATGCTAAACTGACTGAAGTATTGTTGAATGATCAGATTATTAAAACTGATGGTATTAATCATAAAATTTATATATGACAGGTATTTTTGATAGAAATTAACATAATATTAAAATATTTCCTATGAAATGTGAAAAGAAAGGTTTTTAATAAATATATTTTATCAGTTTTTACTATGGTATCTGAGATTTGGAGCACTTAACAAAGAGCAGTGCTGAGACATCAGACCATTAAATCAAGTATAAAGATATATTGATAGGATATATCAAGATTTCCAAAATGGAATACATGGGTGAATGAATAAAAAGGTATTACTGACATTATTAAAGGAGGTAAGAGACAAGTGGATTTGGACTAATAGATGAACAGTTGAAATCACAAACTATTTATTCCCAGAATTTGAAAAATATTTATAAAGAGATTACCCTTAAAATGAATGGATGTAGATTTGAGGTAATATGGAGAAGAGAAGCTAGAGATAAAAGAAACTGCATTAAACATGGAGAGGCCCTCATTCTGCAGTAAATCAATAAATCTTTGAAAATAATGAAGCTAGAGGTCTTGAAAAGTATTTTTAA
>JAQFVV010014429.1:0-37030 GCA_028023455.1 Epiperipatus broadwayi
TGTATATATATATATTGTAATGGGATATATATATATGCATTACATTTAAATTTTAATACTTAATGTTTTTTGTAAATATCTAATACTGAATTAAAAGCACAAACATTCAAAATGCACAAATAACGAATTATTAATTTATTAATATGTTTGATTTAAATATTAAAATAAGCTTTAAAAAATTATAGAATCGAAACAAAGATTCTAATCTTTAAATAAAATATAATAAAAAAACCTTTTAATTTTAAAAATAACGAAGAGAGTTTTTAATCTTAAAAATAAAAATTACAAACAGATCCTTAGGGCAAAATGACCATTGAAAAGATGATTACGAAAGAGATAAGGGGGGGGGAATAGAAACAAAAGACTTGCTTTTCCCACCCAGAGATAGAGACACAGACCTCAGTGGAAAACCCAAAATCTACTTAGCCACAAACCCAAAATCTACTTGGCGACCAACTCAATGAACCAATGAAATATAAATATGAAATATGTTTGATAGATCCATGCATTCCAGAGATAAGGTGCCTGAGGACTATAAAAAAAAAAATCCAAAAGAAATAAGGAGTTTGAGATTAGAAAAAAATTAAAAATTTAAATTCATTCGTCTTTGCTGAAAGTAAAAATAAAAATTTAAAAAGCTATTATCGCAGTTACCAAGAATGTAATCAGCTTCATCGTGCTTCCTTTGGTTTAGCCGGCCAAAGGCAGCTTTCATCTCCATGGACCCCAAGATCGAACCATGGATACCGTCTTCAGAAATCTTCATAAATCTTCATAGATCTTCATCACGAAGAAACGAGCTTGGACAAAGAAAAGTATAATTTATAAATGATAAAAATGAAATCTAAACTCTCTTAAATTTAAAATCTTCGAACTTTTATTTGTTTCTAAAAATGAACTATAAATTTTCTTTCCTGAACAAACCTGAACTTTATCTTTTATAAACTTTGCCATTTTAAACTCTGATCAAAAGTTAACACAATCTCTTAAAATATGTATTGTTTTTTTTATTCATGCTTAAGATCTGTTTGTAATAGGGTAGGGGTTTGCGATTGCAAACTTAAATTTAAAGATAAAAACACATATCGTTATTTGTGCATTATTAAATTTTAAAAATAGGTTAAAAATAGTATTTGTGAAAAAAAAGAAGTTAAATATAATGTGTCATTTTAAAATGATTTAAAACCATAAACTAAAGATTTTTTTTTAGAAATAAATTAATAAAATGGTTTAAATGTTAGTTGAGTGTAGATGGCTGCTAGACTCATTTAAATATACGTTAGTTCTAAAGGGGTTTTGATTTCAGACTATTTGTTTTGTAGTTGTGTCAATGCTGGTGGAGAGATATATGGACGTTTATATCAATGTAATGTGAACTGTGTTAGCACCTAGGGTGACAAGTCCAACTGAATGCATGACCCCAAAGAGGTAGTCATATCGTTGAAATGGATGCAGACGTATTTCCTGTGCCATTTACCCATTCCAGCTCTATGGATTGGGAGGATAAGCATGGCAAGATAGACCGCTCTCCCATCCATACGAAGCATTATTCTTTTGATTATATTACATGCATGATTCCTTTGCCAGATAGAAGTACATTCCTATACTGGTTGAAGCTCATGTTTTCTCCAATAATATCACGCTGTTCAGATGCACATTCCTGTCAGCATGATTCTATGCTAACATGTTCACATTGCATTGGTTGCTGATATATATCTGGATGCGAGCATTGGTGTGGCTGTGGACTTTTAGCCTGGAATCAAATGTTTGAAAGTCTTTTAAGTGCGTCATCTGGGTAGCTCATCTATACTCAACATTTCTAAGATTAAAAATAAAAGTTAAAACAAATAAAAATAATAGTAAATAATAATGAAACAAACATAATTTTTTTTATATAATTATTTTTCAAGTTTGTGGGTCGTCACTTATATATATATACGTAAATAAAGTTATTTTTTACGTTATTAGTACTGACAGTGATCTAGTGATTGTTTGTATTATTCTTTATTAAAAGAAATATATTTAATAAATGTTTTAAATCTCTGCTACTCTATGAGCTAGTGACTTGGTTTGACGGTCATGAAAAATATCTATGTAAAAGTTGGATCTTTAATAGTGTATACCTGCCTACTCTATACATTTTCTAGGTTCAAATGGCCTAGTGGTGCCCTGCACAGCAGATACGCTAAGTCTGGATAATTTCACTTCTTTCCCGACTGTTATAATATATATATATTGTAATGGAAAATATTCTAAAATATAAAAACAATGCTAATGAAGCATAATATTGTCTCATAAATAGCAATATTTACCTGTTGGACAAGCCATAAAATGTAATGGACAATTAACAAAATATTGGATAAAAATCTGCCTGATCTAAAATGCTCACATAGATTATGAGCAAACTAAACATGTAATGGACAATAAAATACTGGTTATCAAAAACAATAAATAATATGATAAGTGAAAACCAACCAACAACCATATGTATAAAATAAAATTAATTATTTGATGAATAGCTTGCAAATTTGGGTAATCGTAAATGTAATAAAAAATATCACTGAGCAGGGCTAGCAGACCTGAAAGTGCCTCATAGATTTGTGTAACCATATATAAGAAATAAAATTATGAACCAAGTACTTTTGTACGATTATGCCAAGCAAAACAAATATTACAAATAAATAAGTTCATCACAAGTTGTATGTGATCATTTAGATTTACATCTATAATGAATTCATAAGATTTGTATAGGGTCAAAGGATTCATAATAATAATATTTTTACTAGCCAATGAGATATTGTATAAGATATACAATTAAATATTTTAGTTGTAAATAAATTATCTAATAAAATAGTTATAACAATTTATGAATAGGTAAATCAAAGTACTTAAATTAAGAATAATATAAATTTAATGAAGTAAATATCAACTCATTAAGGTGGTTAGGACAAAGAACATAGTTCCACTTAATCAACTACAATCTAATATATAATGCACAGTCATAATTAACCTTGCCAGATTGCAATTAACTAGACATGATCTATGATTAAAATTATTAATGCATACAGTCATAAAGGGTTTAATTAAAAATTCTTTCTCACACAATCAAAGAAAATAAATATAATAAAAAATTTAACATTGTTAGGTTTATATATATATTGAATAATAAGACTGCATTAATTAAGATTATTAATAAAGGAAAAAGACTGAAATATTTTACTGAGTCAAATATATCTGGAAATAATTAGTTTTTATTTTATTTTTAGCATCTGTTACCAAATTCAGCATATATATAACTTCAACTTAGATTCCATTATTCTGTCACATCTTCTTTGGCACATCAATGATAATAAACACAAATGTAGGGCTCCATAAACATTTTAATCATTAGATGATATTCCACCATTCCTTTTGTCAATATTACAATCCATGGTAAATGTGATAGTTTTATAATTTCATGGCAGTTAGCATAACATAGTTGATATCCATTCCATTTTAATCATAAAAACATCAAATAAAGAGCAGACTATGTTTTTCCATCTCTAAGTATTTTTTCTATTCGCAGTACATATTTCCTTGCTATAAGTCCAGAATATATTTGTAAAAGTAAGATAAAATAAAATACAAAATTTTAAGCAAAAGAAAGTATGTATTCTCCTTGCTGAATTTGTTTGTCCCATTGGTAACACAAAAAATAATGATTCAATCCTTTTTTTAAAAAACACTAGCTCATAAATCATTAATTATCTCTCTTCTAATCTTAATGAGGCATTGTTATCACTTGTTATAACTTAATATAAAGACTTTATTTTTAAATTTAATCAAGTATCCACTCACATTTATCTCAGATTAATAAATCTATAAAGCGAACTATAGATGGTAACAAGTGCACATCACATATTCCCATACTTAATAAAAAAAAACAATTCTATACAATTTACATATCATAACCAGCTAAACATTATATGAGTAACTCATGGACTCTTCATACCAAATAAACTCATGAATATAGCCATTACTATAAACTAAATATTTACTACAATAGCCGTAACAATTCATGCATTTGATTGTAGCTTTATCATAAACTACATTCCCCAAATTGCAATCTCACAAATCAATAATGATAAAACCATTCAAATTTTAAAGGTTTTACTTCTAATGATAAAATCTTGCATATATCACCACTATTTAAGCTTGTGATGGAATTACTTTTGAAAGAAACCTGGTCATTTGTTTTATATTGCAGCACATCTAAGCTAATGTCATAATATGAATGGCCCTAGTCTAAGTTTCCAAACTTTGGATCTCTTGAACCTGTCTATTATGTACCTACTCTAACTCTTTATCATTAACTTGTTGATACTCATTTCATTTAGTTTCTATGACTCTATTTTTATCCTGACATTCCAATCTACACTTTTCTGTCTTAGTTTCTATCTTTTGTGTCCAATTTTACACTTTTCCTATATTCTTATAACTTATTGATCTCTATTTACATTTGACTTTGATTTTCTTCCATTTTAATCTCTAGTTCATTAAACTTAACTTTCAAATCATTTATTTCCTCATGTCCCATTCTTATTTCATGAAATCTGTATGCACCTATTCGATTTCTTGTCTTAATCTATTCTGGGACTCATAATGACCCTCTTCAGTCTTCATTACTATCATACTCTGGCCTTGCTTCATTTCCATTTAATTGTCACACTTTTTCTTGACTTTCATCAGTCTTATTCATAAGATCTTTGGATTATTTTTCCTGATATTCATTGAGCTTATTCATTAAAGCTTTTGATAATCTTTCTTAACTTTTCCCCAACTTTCTGGATTTTCGTTGATCTTAATCTCTGCAACATTGGCATTATAGATTCATTTTGAACAGTTATGATGTGATAAAGACTTAATTAACTTCTTTTCTCTATCCTAACTTATCTAACTCTTTTTCATTTCCCATAATTTATTTTAGATTTATATGTACTACTTTATTTTACAAAGGAAAGAACATAACTTTATTCTTCAATTCAATATCTTATACCAAATGAAATGAATATTTTTTTCTACTATGCTTTACATAGTGAACCTTGCAATTTAGTTAAATTTCTACTCATTCACATCTCAAATTATATGAAAGACTCTTTCAAGATAAAATCGCACAAGAGTATCACTTCTCACCCATGATTGATTTACGTATCCACCAAATTATTGTTCTAAACTAACATGTATAAATTTATTTTTTATTTCAACTTACATCATATATAATATAGCAAAAATTTCATGACCATGCTCAAAAGACTTTATATCATACTCTTGCTAATACACAATTGTGAAAACTATAGTTTTGACAATAACATAATCTATTGGTATTTTATTATTTTTAAAATTAATTCAAAAAGGAAAAATAAACATTATCTTGCAATTCCATAATGCATAACTTTAAATAAATAAATATATATATATATATATATATATATATATATATATATATATATATATATATATATATATATATATATATATATATATATATATATATATATTGTGCCCTTTTGTATGGGTCTCCATAAATTGTTGTATCCATTTATTTAAAAAATTTTAAATTTAAGATATGTTTAGCTATATGATGTTAATTTTGTTTATAACAATCTTTTAAAAAGTGTAATTAAAGTAATTCATGAGTATTTGATATGTAAAAATTGTGCTGATGTTTGAGAGAGACATTTCAATGGGAATGATAATGATATATGGTTGGGAAAACTGGCCATGATCAATACTGCATTAATAAATTTAATAAATAAATGCTTAAAGTTAAAGTTTTAAAAGACAAGTTAAAATTAAATGCCTATATTTATTGTTGATAAAGATTAGAATTTAATAAATGAATATAAATATTTTAATTATTGGTAGTACATGATAGAAGATTAATATTTGATTTTAATAATATCGAATTATTATTTTAAAAAACTGTTATCATATATTATTTATTTTTAAAAATATTTATTTTTAAAAAAATGAATTGTTAGTTTATTTTTAGATTATTACAAGCGTCTGTAGCTCTGTTGTAAAACAGATGTTAGTTAGACACATACACACACATGCTTGGGAGTTTTTTTTAGTAAAGTTGCAAAGCTATTTTAAAAATTCTGTTATAAAATTTATAAATATTATATTGGCTATCATGAGATAAAAGTAAAAATAATTAATGTGAAATATTAAAATCTGATTTTTAAAATACTGCTTAAAAACGTAACGAATAAAATAGACTTAGTTTGTTTATAAAAATAATCTTATAAAAGTTAAAAGTGAAATAGAATAAGAAAGTATATTTTTAAAAAATGTTTAATGGATTTAAATAAACGATGAATATTAATTTAAGAATTTAATAATGTGATAAATATTAAAAAAAGTCATTATTTATTTTTAATTCTGTCTTGTTGGTGAAATATGTAAATAAGCTAGCAAGTCGATTGTTTAATTCACCAATCAAGTGGGAGTTTTCTTCCGGTATAAAACCAAGGTTCAATTGTTCAAGGGGGACTTGTGATTGAAATTCTTAAAGTAAAAGGTGCTATTAGAAATAGCTAAGTGATTATAGACGCTCTCAAAATCATTTTTAAAATTATTAGAGAGTAGTTTTTTTAAAATAATTTATAAAAGTTACCAATAAATATGCAGTGTTAATTTATTATAGTTCCCTATTGATCGTTTTCTTATTGAAGCTCAATTTACTATCAAATAATCATGGAAACATCGTTTAAGGATAAAATGTATTGGAGACGTTATATTGAAAATTTAACAGACGCTGAATTAACTAGGAGAATTATTAGATGCATAAAAGTAATACGTTGGACTTTGTATAAATTTAAAAGCTAATGGTAACTAATTTTTATAAAATAGATATTTAAAAGAATGAAAAATACTTCTTTATGAAGAAAGTATTTATAAATTATAAATCTAAGTATATAACTTAGTAAAGATGGTAAATAATTATGATTATAAAAATATTTGCCTTGTTAAGTCTTTATGGTTTAAAAGACTAAATTCTGACAGTTTTAAAAAAGCAAATAAATTGGAGATTTAATAAGTAAAGAAATACTTATAAGTAAAATTATGATATTATTAAAGTCTGAACGCTGGTCGTACAAAAGACTTTAAAAGTAATCTTACCTAAATATGTGTTACGGAATGCGCAAATCAAATATACGTGGATATCCAAATCAAATCAAGTAAAGTTAAAATAATTAAATAAGAACTTTATAAATTATAGACTAATGTTAAAAAATAATAACTTTTAAATAATATTTTTTTCTTTAAAAGAAGTGAACCTGGATCCATAAACTATTTTAATTATTATTTTATTCTTATGATGGAACTGACTTTGACTTTTATTTTTTATTTTTTAAAAAAAAGAACGTTTTCATTTTTTTCATAAAAACTTTTAAAAAACACGTGATGTACCGGAAAAGGAAGTAATGTTTGGTGAAACTTTGTGCCTAGGAAAAAGAACAATATAGCTGAATGAAGACACCGTTGGATGTTATGTAATATGTTTTATTTATTAACTAACATAAATATTTAATTAATTATTAATTTATTGAAAGATAGGAAAGGTACATTTACATTTTTTTAAAGTAATAACTAAATATTAATATAATTTTTTATTGCATAAAGTTTATTTTATAATTATACAACACGTAATATTTTAAAGAATAATTGTTGAGTGTAAATGTGAAATTATTTTGTAAAACTGAAATCTTGGAGGACATCGTGTGACAGACTGTACATTGAAGTATCATTTATGGTAAAAATTGTGTAATAATAATAATAATTTGATGTATTTATTATGTTTTCTTTAGATCAACTAAATGTTATATGATTATTGAATGAATGTATTAATGTTTAAATAATATACACGCATAAGGCTAATAATAGCAGTTTTATTATAATATGCATACTTTAAATTGATGATGTAAATTTAGTACAACATAATATGAGAACCTAGAAATAATTATATGATTCTTTCGTAAATAAATTTTAATGTTTTCGTTACAATTATATTAGTATAAGTTTTTTTTTTTTTTTTCTTTTCAAGTTAGTAAGAGATATATAAAAATCTATATTTTATTTGTATTTTTATTAGATAAGTTAAGTTAATTTTACATAGAAATTTATATCTTGATTGAAGGCTTATTGTATATAGAGGATGAGGTATAAGAGAGTTTGGATCGTTATTATTTTGTTTTGAAATTGGTCATTTGTTTTTCTGAAATTAAATAAGGTTAAAATGACTTTTGTAGATAGAAGTTTATTAGGAAGGAATAAGAATAACAAGTAAAAAAGAGTAATAATTTATATGAAAAGAATCATAGAATTTTATTTGATATAATACTTTATAAAAGTTGAAATTATTGAATAATTTAAAATATTATTTTTAAAAGTACATATACGTATTGCATATTTTGATAAGACATGTAATATAACATTATATCGGAATGAAATAAATGGTTATAATATAATAATTGTTGTTATATTACAAAGTTACATCAGTTTATACAGTAATTAATATCTGAGTAATACTGATGGTAAATGTAATACATCCTAATACATTATAATATAAATAACAGTAAGACTTAAGTGAAATAGCATTTTTAATTATTAAAGTTTGTTTATTTACATACATGCTACATGAATGATATTTCACACAAAACCGTTTTCCTGTATTAATTGATGATAAATGATGTTTATTAAAATTTAAAGTCCTAAACTTGATTAAATATTATTGATAGAACATTTCAGAAATGTATAAATTATTTCTTGATGATTATGGAAATAGTAACAGTGTAAAATCTTGTATTATTATTTTTCTTATTTTTGTTTATTTTCTTTAGTTCCATTTAAATGTAAATAGTGTAAATAAATTATTTGTTAAAGTTGATGTAAATAAATTTGTTAAGTTGTTTAAAAGATGTGTTGAATTCATTATTTTACACCACAGCATTTGACAACAGATAATTTGAATATACATAATATTTGCACAATATGAATTTATTATTTTATTATTTGAGAAAGAAACACAATATTTCTTAATATAATTTATAGAAATTGATTGACATTAACATATAATATTACAATGGTCATAAAGTAATTATAATGCACAATATAAGAGTATAAGATTATTTATTGCCACAGATTGTTAAATTATAAGATTTTGGTCTATTTTAAAATTAAGATACTATATGGAAATGAAAGACATGCATATGATTTACTTATTTTCTTAGTGATTAATGGTATAATCAAATAGATAAGATTAAGCTATACACTAAAGATTATTATTGTTAGTTATTGTTATTCGAATAAGTTAGGTGTATTTAGGTTTGATATTAAATCCCTTATCATTCCTATCTACATGAATTATTATTACTTTAAGATAATTAGAAGAACCTGAGATCGTTTAATTATATTTCCTTAATAAAAGTTTGAGATTTATTTATCTATTATTATTAAAGATAGTTCATTTATAAAAGTCATAAGAATGCTGTAGAGTTAGTAATGAGATAATAAAGAGGTAATGGTATTCTTATGCCATTGAGACAGTGTCTTGGAAAGACATTGACTCAATGTAAATCTGATTACCAATTGTAACTTCACTTCACAGTCTCATGATTTTAATTAAATACTTATTTAATTAGTACATAATATTGAACTATATTAATTTTTGATAAGTTTGTAATAAATCTGATAAGTTATAATATTATAAAAAATATATTAAAGATAGTTGTACATATTTTAGCTGAGCGTAATGATTTGATTGAGCTAGTCTTATTTTAAATTATATCATATATCGAGAAGTGAGGGTACAATATATATATATATATATAAGCTAGCAAAATATCATTTTTCATATATTGCCATTTGTATGTTACTGACAATATTTAGAATTATAATACCAGTTAAGCATCATTAACAATATTAATATGGATTTTTTTCCTAACTGATTATAAAAGCAATCCTCATGCTTTTAAATTTGGAACAATCAAGCTTGAAAAATGAAGACCTTTTAGACCTCTAAAATATGCAGGAATTACTATATAAATTTGAAAAAATATTTGAACTATTTAAGATACATGAAAATTATATTCTACTATTTTATGCTTTATCTTCTTTTGAAATTGACACCACAAAATAATGTATACAAAAAAAATTATTTGAAATTTACCTTCATTTAGATTTTATAAGTCTTCAGGATAAAAATATATTTGACCATTTAGAAGATCTCATGCTGAGTGCAGATATAATATATTCACCTATCATGCTCAAGTCATGGGGGTTAAAATCATGATAGATAAGATTTTGAAATATTTTTCATATTCCACCCAGCCTTAAGATTTTACTTGCAGATTATTAGCTATAGCTAAAACTACTCATTTATTAGTCTAAAAACAAATATTTTACTATTGAGATATTGGTAATTTCTTTTTCACTATTCATTTTTAGAAAGCAATTGAAAAGGACTTTGACTTGCAGTGATCTATTTATTAAAGACTATTTTATCTGTTAACTGCTACAAAAAATAAATAAAAAAGGCAATTTGGAAAGAAAAAAATGTTAATGTGCAAACATTTTTTATTTACTGTATATGAATTCAGTTCACTGGATTTTTAAATGTTTTTTTTTTTTTTTTAAGTGCAATATCTATTTCTTGTTTTGTATTCTTGTTTGTAAACTATTGTAATCATTTTTAAAATTTAAGTTAGAATAAAATCTTAAAAACAATAGAATTGGTTCATATTTTGTATATAAGAAATACTAGGCAAAGCAATATGGGACTATAAAATTTTAGATAAATGACATAATTTTTGTTAGATCTGGACCAGTAGGTGGGAAATTTTGAATATTTTGATGTCAAATGTACAATTCATTTTTTGAACTTTAAAATATTTTAAACAAGGCTTATGAAAGGGTAGAATAAAATTTTTGGGGAGTTTTAATTTAAAGTTATAACATTTGAAAATCAAGATTTAATACATTTAAATTCAATATAATTTGTTACTTTTTTTTAATCACCACCAAAGAAAGTGATAGGGCACTATAATATTTTAGGCAAGTGATATACTTTCTTACATATGCAACACTGGGTGGAAAAATTTGAATATTTTGAAATCAAATTTAGAAAATGTGCTTGGAACTTCAATAAGTTTTTAAGTAATGCATGTGATTTTTTATGGTTTCAGTTGTAAACTCCATTTAAGTTAGAATAACATAAAATTAGTTATCAATATAGTTTTATTAAGCAGTTTTTAAAGATTTTTTCAAATAAAAAAAAAGACAAATACTTCAACAACAGAATGGCTTTATATTTTTACTTAATTAGTGCTTTATTATACACATATATAACTATGCATACATGCTAAATATGATATATACATGAATATATATATATATTAACCTGTACAATTTATAGATTGATGTTTTATCAGTTCAAAAGATTTTGCTAACTTATTTTTTCAAACTTTAAAATTCACCTATTTTTTATGTAATATTTTAATTTCAAAAAAATTCTGAAGATGTCACGATAATCAAAAAAGTAGAAATTTCAAAGTATAATAAACTCACAATGATGAACATCATTGTATTCTTGGTGGTTATGGACTTTGCAATAACTTTGTGATATTACTTTGAGAAAATAATACAAATGATTAAAAAACTTGATTTCTTAAAAAGTTTATGGTTATTTTTGTATAGTAATTGTGTAAAAATTATTAAAAATTAAAAATATATATTATTACATATTTATTTTCTACAGAAATGTTTTATTTTTAAATATAAAAGGTTATATTTTTCTGAGTAACATTACCATAAAAATTATAGTCACTCAAAAAATACAATCTTTGAAAATGTTGTATCACCCAGACTGTTAGAAAATATATCAATATTGTAAAAATAACTAAAAAAGTTTTTAACTTTAAACCATGGGTTGATAGATTTATCAAATATTAATAATTATTCATTGAGATTTTAACAACAAACATCAGAAAAGATTTTGTTCATTTTGCAAATTCACTCTGCTTCTCACAGCAATTGAATGATGAAACGGTACTTCATTTTACTTAAAATTTAGTTTATGTAATAATTCTGAAAATCAAATATTAATTTCTGAATAAATTTTTTTATCAAATAAAGTCAAAATTATTATATTTTCATAAATATTAATGGTTTAATATTAAGATGAAAGTTGCAAACTTATAGTGAGAACAAAGAAACCTGTCAAAGTAAAGGAGAATTAACTTCATATAGAAATATAAAGTAATATAAATAAACTATAACTGTCAAATCAATTTAAAGGAAAATCATATTTATTAAGTGAAGTTCATTTACAATATACTTTTATTAAGATTTTTAAAAAAATTAAATAAAAATTTCCAATCAAAAGCAAAAATGTCAAACACCACTTAAAAAAATATTTTCATATTTTTACTCACTTAATGATTTGTTATATACATATTGTAAACACATACTAAATATGATATATACATAAAGATTATACATATAAATTTATAGCATATATATCAACTACAAGTGTGAAATCGTATTAATGTACAATATGGATATCATTTTTATTTAATATGTCAATACTAAAAAGTTAAATGAAGATTAAAAAAATATATATTCAAGGTTTTAAATTTATTGTGCACTAAAAAGTAAAACAAATAATTATTTCTTCAACCACTTATGGGTTTTTAGATTTAATTTGAAATAAAAACATGGAGGGGATGGGTCCAAAAATTAATTAAGTCAATCCATATTTTTATAATAAGAGATTCACTTAATTAATATCTGGAACCATCATCCCATGCTTTTATTTCAAGTTAAATCTAAAAACCCCAATTAGGATTGAAGAAACAATTACTTTTTTTGCTTTTTAATGCATAGTAAATAAAAGCATTTAATGTATATATATATCTATTTTAAAATCATTTTATTTACATTAAATATTTATAAAAGTGGCCTTTTTACAAGGGCCATTTTTCTATAAAATGAAATGTCACACTGATATCACTAAAGTTTTTATAAATTTCATGACTCTCCACCTCCATCCTAAGTCAATTCATAAAACATTAGAGCACCAGATTTAGAAAAAAAATAATTTTAAATTAAATAATTTATTTATTTGTTTTCTAAATATTCTTTATGCTATGCTGAGAATATGGAATTTCAGCTCATATGTCATCACTTAATTATTGAGCTAATATCCCAAGGGGGTAAGGTATTAATTTAATATTATCTATTAAAATAATAATACAATTATGGTGAAAGATTAGGTAATCATCTGAAATACGGGCACGGCCGCTTGGGGCATTGTTTATGTGTCCAAAACACATAAAAATGTCATTTCTATGGTCGGGCCTTATATGTTAATACAACATTTTGTATTAACCCATTTTGGTAGGCCGCTTATACACGCTATTGCACAAAAATATTACGGCCTGTTTTGTGCTTTGAAACTATTTATGCATATTTGTTCTATTCATAGCTGATTACTGTATCGCTTGAGGGTGTTTGAATTTCAAGTCGGTACAACTTTTCAAATCTCCGTAATAGTGTAATGTCATTTATATTTAAATAATGTTTTTAATTACTAATAATTGTCATATGGTCCCCACCCTTTTCTAAAAAAATCTTAATATGTAAAAAATTGGCAAAGTGTAAGTTCGAACACACTTCGACAAAGCTCATGTGCTAAGTCACGATTCAGCGTGGAAAATATACGAGACCAATAAAAGGTTTGAGAAGAACGTACAATTTTTCAACTTTTCAGAATTGCCGAGTACAGGAAGTGTGATATTATGTTCTTTTTTTTTAGGCACATAATGTACACTTTTTATTGCAGCAATAAAATAATAAATAAGTTCAAAGTTGGTGTCCTTTTTTTTTTCATTTCATTAGAAATTAATTGACAAGTATTTGGATTATATTTTTTGCAGCGGGATTAAAATAAATGACTATTTTTGTTGACTTTTTGTTAATAATAACAAAGTACTAATCCACCCCAAAAAGCAGTTTATTGTAGAAGGCAAAAAAAAAAAGGTAATTCAAACTAAATATAAATAGAAGTAAAAAGTGAGAAAAAGTTGTTGGAAAAAAAAAGAAATTATTGACTTTTTGTTACAATTATTTTTCCGAGTGTGGGGGTGGGTGTTTTAAAATAAATTTTTATCCCCCCAAAAAACACAAAAGTTTAATTTTTATCATAGAAAAATAAAAGAAGAAAAACAATTTGGTCAACCCAAAAAAAAAAAGATTGAATAAATTCGAAATAATACCCAAATAATTGCATTATATTTTTTCATCAGGGATAAAACAAGTGGGGTTCAAATAAAATGCTATTTTTGTTTACTTTTTGTTAATAATAACAGTACAACCCCCCCCCCAACGCTGTTTATTGTAGAAGCCAAAAAAAAAGGCTAATTCAAACGAAATATAAATAAAAGTAAAAAGTGAAATAAAGTTGTTCAAAAAAAAAGTAAAATTATTGACCTTATGTTACAATTCTTGATCCGAGGGTGGGAGTGGGGATTTCAAAACAATTTTTGAACCGCCAACAACACAAAAGTTACTTTTGATTTAATAATAAGAAGAAAAACAATTTAATCAACCAAAAAAAAAAAAGGTAGAACAAAGTCGAAACAAGCCCCAAATAATTATACCATTATATTTTTTCGGCAGGAGGTTAAAACAAGTTTTTTCATCATGAAACAGTCCAAAGTTTTAAAATTCAGAAAAAATAAACACAAAATTAAATTATCAAAATTTGTTAAATAAAGAAAAATGTCAGGTTAAAAAAAAAAAAAAACAACGAAAATGAATATAAAAAAAAAAGTTACGGCAGCCCGGTAACGTTATATTTGATTGATTTTTGTATAGCATCAATGCCCGAAGTGGCCTTGTCCGGATTTCAGATGATTACCAAAGATTATTGTGGTAGAAATTTTTTTATTATATGATGATTAATGTTAGGTAATCAATAATATTTTTTCTCTAAATTAGTCATAATTTTCATCTAATTTCTACTCAAAAAAGTGAATGACTTCTGTTTTTTTTTTTTATAAAAATATTTTTTTCTCTAGTTTGGCCAGATATGCAATATATAATTATTTAGTAACAGCAAATAAGAAGAGTTTATCAATACAATAATAGTCAATCAAATAGCCAAAACATAAAGAAAAATAATTTACAAGAAAACATTTTGATTACAATAAATGTCAATGCCCTACTACATATGAATTTATTGATATTTATAATAACAATAGTTTTAACAAAGATGTAAACAAACTAAAACGCCATTAAATGAATTTTATAGAATCAGTATTTCTTAAAGATGCTTAATTTTACTTTTATCTTTCATGCAAAAATTTTACAACTACCTGTTTATCTTACATATATATAAAACATGCAGAAATTTAAATATATATATTTTAAATATTATTATGTTCTATTGAGAATTTAACTACTACTATTTATTAAAATTATTTTACTATTATTATTATAAATTTTATGTTTTTACTTTAGTATCCATAGCATGGACAACTTTATTTGATGAAAATTTTTGTAATCGACATTATTATTACTGTCTAAATCATTCATTTAAACTATATTTTATGTAAAAAGTATATTTATTAAAATTAAAATTTAATATACAGAATATGATTTTATGAGCGCTTATAGCATATATGTGTGGAGATGGTAATCTGGACTAACTGATGATTGCTGGTTTAGCATGAAATATGTATATTGGTGATTATTTATCTTTTCAACATATATGTGTTCAAGTGTATCAGCGTTATGAGATAGTGTGGAGAGTGGTGGGTCATGTGAAAGTCTGTGCTCATATACCCTATGTATTACATATATAGACACAGGTATATAATACGCTGATGTATTTTAGTTATTCAACTTCAAAGTAATATATCTCCCCCACATACACAATTTTCTTTAATGTGAACAAAAAAGTCAAATATACAAACTTATGCAGAAAAGAGCAGAGTTTTCATAAACTTTGAATAATTCATATATACCCAATCAAATTTATATAGTAATTACTAAATTTTTGAGGGATATAAAACTTGACTGTTCCAAATAAAAAAGCTTGAAGATTGCTTTTGTAATCAAAAAAAAAAAGTCATATGAATAACGTTAATAATGATTAATTGATATTGTAAAGTAATAAATATTGACAATAACATACATACATCCTATCATCACAATATGAAGACATTACAAAGTTTCATTTGCAAATGTTCATAAAATTTTAAAAATGTAATAGCAAGATTATAAAAATCAATTAACATGTTCTTCAACTTACTGGATATTGTAAAAGTCCATTATCATAAAACAATATTTTGTTGGATTAGATATGTAAAATGAATGAACAATGCAAGAGATCCTAAAAGTATTTTATGGTAAACTTGAACAAAGTTTTATATGGGAAAGATAGACCCGGTTTCTGTTGTAAGAATTATCTCAGAAATTCTAAAGAAGTGCAATGCTGATTATTTCCACTGTGAAGATATTGAAGAGTTACTATTTAACATGGTATTAAAGTATTTCAGAAAGATTTTTTTTTTACTGAACAAAGTGATTATGAAATAACAGAAAAATGGATCATTTTCCATATGTTTTATAAATTGGCTTGTATAGTCATCACAAAACTTATTTCTAGAAGAGTATTTTTTTTCTTTCCTTGGAGTTCTTTGCAAATGGCTGTGTATGTTATGTTATGAATAATATAATTTTTTACTAGACTGTATATTTAAACCATAAAGTTATGATTAAAATATATACTAATTTTTTAGAACTTTTTCTTATACTAAATTTTATATAACAGTAATAATGCTCAAAACTAAACAGATCTATAAGTAATTATTAAAAACCAGTCAATACTTAGACAATTCCAATATCAATAACAATCAACAATTTTAATCTCTGTGGACAAGTTGCAATCTTTAGTGTCTATATAAATACATTGGACCATTAATAAAGGTAGGATTCCATCTTTATTGTTAAAAGGTTGCATTGAAAGTAGTTTGAAATTATTGATTGTTATTGATATTGTCTATATGTTGACTGGTTTTTAATGATTATCTACAAGCCCATTTAGCCTTGAACATTATTATATTTATTATTTAAGTAATTCTTCAGGTGTAATTGCAGTTTATAATGTTATAATTGACTATTTATTATCTGCATTCAGAACAGGTTGTATTTACCTGTTCAAAGAGGTTTATTTAAACTTATTTGTACCAATAATTTCAATCTTTGTGGTCAAGTTGCAATCTTTAGTGTCTATATAAATATATTGGAGCATTAATGACGATGGGATTCCTTTATTGTTAAGAGGAAGTTGTCTTGACAACAGTTTGAAATTGATTATTGTTATTGATATTGGAATTGTCTAAGTGTTGACTGACTTTTAATTATTAAATTTTTTATATACAAAAATAATAACAGAATCAAGTTATGTATTAAGAAATAAAATAGAGAGTTAATGTCTATTTTTCCTATTCGAATTAATTAAAAAAATAATTAAATGTTTTCTTGCTTCTGCACTCTCACACCCCCTACCCTCTGCCCAAATAAACCCAATTTGCAATTTATTTCCATATTTAAAATATTTAAATTTATTTAGCAACATGAACAATATTTTATTGTTATAATTATTACAAATTTCCAAATAACTAATAAAAAATATTTGACATTTTGCAGATTTTTAGGTATTGTGTAATCATTTATACTTTATTGGTTCAATTGTGAAAAGTTTTTAAGATTTTCTGTCTCATAATTGATATTAAAAATTTATTTTGGAATGTAATGCCTTACCATAAATTTACTTCAACTGATTAAACTTGTCTTTAAATTTGTTTACATTATGCATTTTATTTTTCAATTTTAAAAGTAATCTTGCTTCTAGAAGATTTCTAACTATTTATTAAGTTGTAATGACAGCCTCACAAATAATAATAAAATTTCCAATAGCAGATATTTACATTTTGTTTATTTTTGATGATTTCTAACTTTATATTTAGGCTGTAAAAAAACGGTGTTTACTTTTCAATTTAGAAAATATTGATATCAAATGGTAATTATAGTAAACATATCAAGATTAATGCCTAATATTTAATATTGAAAGTGGATACCATATTAAATCCCACATTTGCAAACTGTGAAAAGTTTTGAGGAATTTTACACTCATAATACTTTTATAATGATAAGGAACAATACAGTAATCATTCAAAATTTTGTATTCAGTGAAAATGTAAAAAATGAAAACTCCAAACGCTTAATGAAATTAAAAGAAACAAATGAATATAGACAAGTTTTTAAATGTGTTTCACAGAATTCAAACTGGGTCTTGAAAGCTTTAAATGTAAATATTACAACTTATTTAAAAGTTTGGATTTCTATAAATATTTTGATTCCTTAACATAGTTAAAAATCATTTCAAAATAGAAAACTCAGAATAAATTTGTGTAATAATAAATAAAGTTTGCTTTTAATTGGCAAGAATAATGAAGAAAAGTACAAATGATTCAAACTCAAAGAATATTTAAAATTCGCTGTTATTTTAATAAAGTTGAGAAAAAAAATATTTTTCACTATGTTTACACAAAATACTTTCCAATAGTAATGAAAGGGAAATGATAATAAATATTATCAAGAGTAATTTCCTTTTGTGTTAACTAATAACTTAACTGTAAAGACATTATCTACTCCCTCATTGCTGTTACTCCATCTATAATCGCAAACACTAATTTACTAAAATAAAAAATTATACAAAAATATTAACACGTAATATTTACGATAAACTTAATTAAATTATATGTAAGGAATTTGTGCATGTAGATGTTCAAAATAAACAATCCTTTCAGTTTTTACTTGAGCTTAATGCATTTTGCTGCTGAATATCATAATGATAGCTATTCTTGTTTAGACTGGGGATGCCACTATAATCGCCCTTATTATTATGCAATGTCCCTGATTTATATATTCCAATGATTTAATAATTGGATGATGTTTCCTCTTTTGTTAATGACATTATTGATGTTTGCAATATACAACACATTTTATTTTTTGTTTCCTATCATCTCACTCTATGCAAATCAGTTCAACTTCTTGAGAGTCAAAATCAGTGTCTGGATTCCTTTTCATGATTTAAGAATATAGACATGTTATGCTGAATCAACTTTTGCCCTTTTATATATGCTGATTTATTCTTCTGTTATATTGGTTCAGGATTCCCCATAGTATATAGCAATACATCTCAAACCATAGCATTGGACAAAACACACTATTGAAAATTTTCTTATTTGATTTTGTCTTTGGAGTTATTAATTAATCTATTTAGATTAATCAGTGTTCTAAAGCCTACAATAAATGTTTGGTTGCATACTTTCTTTATTTTTGTTGTAATACCTGGAATATAAAAAACTGTTACCCATGATTTGTCATTGTCTTTGTGATAATCCATTTTGTTTTTCCATTAAAATTTTTAATTATCTTGTACAATATCTGAACTTCACTAAATCTTTTATATATGTTCCGATAAGTGCATATTCTATCTGCTTCGCAACTATATAACTTGTGACTTCAATTTAGAAAACCTTTGAAGTTTATGAATTTATGTTATAGACTTCCTGTGGCATCCTTGTTTTCTACAATCCACTATAGTAATGATTCTGCAAACATCTGTTATAACTTGAGAAGATTTGCGTAAAGGAATCCCACTTTGAATAAAAGTGAAGAAATGGTGTTTACCTGTAATAATTTTAAAGGTAATACTTTTTTTTTTAAACATCAAAAAAGAGAGAGAGATCAAAACAATTTATGAATTAAGAAAATGAATATTGTCTAATGTTCAGGTTTAGTTATTGTCCAATACCAAATCAATAAAACAAAAGTCCAATAAAAGATTTTATCTTTCCAATAGGTTAAGGCCTTTAGTCATTATTTTAAAGCTATATCTTCTTTCAAGGAAAAATACCCATAAACAGTTACTATGTTATTGCAACAACATCCATTAAGAATAATTGAATCACTGTAAGCTAGAAGTCTTTAACTTGACAAACTAATAAACAACCTGACAATCAAAAAAGAATATAAGTGAAAATGATAGTGTTTTGATTTTTTTTTTAAATAATAAAAGTATGTTATAATACTAGAACTACTATAATAGTAGTACATATTAAGATGACCTAGAGATCTAAATAAACTAAAATTAGGAATGTAATAGCAAATATGAAATTTTGGTAAATACAGTTACATATGGCAAAAATTGTTTGTTCTATAAGAAGCAGATTTTAAGTGTATGCACACATATCAGGTGGAAATACAATAAAATATAGATAATAACATTTTGAAGTAATTAAATGAAAAAAAAAATATTTTTTTTTTAAAGTGAAAAGAAGAATCTCTTAAATATTCATTAAAGATAAATAAAATAGTATAATAAACCTTTATAATAAAAATGAGTTAACAAATACAAATAAACAAATCAATAAATGATTTTTTATGTATACATGTTTAATATGGAATAGATTATACAGGTAATGACCTTCAAATTTAGTTAGTATTTTTTATCTCAAAAATGTTTTATGACAAACTTTCACCAATTTAAAAAACAGAAAATGGGTAGTTGTTTGTGAATTCATGTGATGTTTAATATCTAATGTGATATAGTTTGACAATGATCCAAGAATTATAACCTTAAATTCATTGCTCTAATACTGTGCTAAATGATGTAACATTTTCAACAATTAAAAATAACTGATAAGCAATGGCATAAAAATTATGGTTTATACAACTCTGATTTCTCATTATAAGCAGAACACATCTTATTTAGTCTAAACCTAAACTGTACACTTTGTAAATGACAGTACATGATATCTACTTCAATGATAGTAAAAACTGTATCATACCAAATCTTCCAGCTAAAAATAGCTAATAACCATTAAGTGAATGACCTTGTTGTGATTATCTATGTTACCAATATTGGCTAGCTACCTGAAAAAAATCTTAAGACATTTTTATAAAACAACTATCTAAAAAAATTAAGAACTCCAACGAAATTTAAAAATCAAATCATGAAATGATAGTTTAATATACTATCATGATATTCATGTAATATATATATATATGTATAGTTGTTTTAATTTGAATTCTAATTTTAAATATTTTAAAATGAATTCATTTTTTTTATGTATATATAAAATTGCATTATATTAAAACACTCAACAACAAAATTTATTATTTATGAAATTTGTTTCAAAAAATGTATCTAATACAATCCTGTTAGTTATTGCTTACGCAAAGATGAATATTTATAAATGATTATAAAATTGTGTAACATGCACAATTATGTGGCTTAATTTTTATCATTTTATAATAAAGGTAAACCAGTCTTCTGAGAATTCAAAATTAAAAACATTTAATGGAAAAAAATAAAAATTAGCCATAATTTCAATATTACTTAAAAAAAAAAAATCACGCGTCTAAAAGCACTCAAACAAAATGGAAATGAAATGTTAGATAGAGTTATAATATTAGCAGGAATTCCACCATTAACTAGGAACTAAAAAAAGAAATGGAATTTAAATGCATCAACTGTTTAAATTTTGTAAAAATATTTGATTTTTTTTTATGTAACTATAAAGTAAATACTAAAAAGATCCATAGCAAAAAAAAAAAAAAAGCTTGATAGGTTTGATGTTTTTCGTGACTTTTTTCTTAGGTATTCATTTATTAATAAAAAAAATTATCTAAACTTTTCTTCTTCACTATATATAAACGATTCTTACTTAACTTTCTACTTTTATATAGTCACATGTTTATTCAAGATAAAATATATATATAATAAATTGTATAAGTACAATTAGTTTAAAGAATAACCTTAAATAAGACCTGCTAATTATAAGATCCTGGAAAAATTCTTATAAATATTATTAGCCATAAAGAGAAATAAGGAATACCATCTTCTCTAGGTAAATATATATATAGATGTTATAAACTATAGCATAAGATTACTTCATCCTAAGTTCTATTTTAAAACTTAAACCAATGTTAACTTATAAGCATACAAACACATACATTGGCATTCTAAAGTTCAATATTTAACTGGAATCTCTTTTCCAGTTATATCTAGAGTTCTGATTTCAATATTACAGGCTGTTTATCATAATTCTCCATCTTCTGACAGGGACTTTTGTAGGTAATCCCAATTAAATCACTTATCATGTTCTCCCATGTACTTATAGAAAAGTCCCATTCAAATAGTATTCATCTGGTATTATCTTCACCTACGAAAATAGAACTTCACTGAACATTTTTGTTTGTTGTCTTTGCATTGCAATCATATTATTCTGATCACGTGTCCAATCCACTCTCTACAGTATATAATGCAGAATATATCATTTTATACTAAAGTAATGTTTAATCGATTTGCTCAAAATATGAAAATAAAGATTGATTATGATGAATTAGAAGAAGTTAACAGTTACAAATACTTTGGTCAGATTATGAATACAGATGGAAACATAATGGAAGAAGTTAATCATAGAATTAAACTTGGTTGGAGTGCTTTTGGTAGAAATAACTTGATACTAAAAAAAAATATGCCTATGTGTTTGAAAAGGAAGGTTTTTAACAAATGTGTTTTACCAGTTCTTACTTATGGATCTGAGACTTGGACACTTAATAGAAGAGCAATACAGAGACTTCAGACCACTCAAAGAAGTATGGAGAGATGTATGTTGGGAGTAACAAGAAGAGATCGAAAATGCAATGTATGGATAAGAGAACAAACAGGTGTTACTGACCTCATTGAAAAAATTAAAAGATTGAAGTGGAGTTGGGCTGGACATATTGCTAAAAGTGATGATAATAGATGGACAATTGAAATTTTAAACTGGATTCCAAAAGATTGTAAAAAACCCAGAAAGAGACCACATGTGAGATGGATGGATGAAATAAGAAAGTGTGCAGGGGTGATGTGGAGAAGAGAAGCTGAAGATCAGAGAAGATGGATTAAACTTGGAGAGACCTTCATCCTGCAGTGGATTGATAATGATGATGATATCATTTTATAATATCCATATATATAAATTTATCCATAGATCTTATTTCTAAGTGCAATATACTTTTATTCTTGACTTACAACTTCTCTGCAGTCTTTTAAAATGTCTTATATCAAAATTTCACATCTAGAAAAAAAAAGAAATCACTCCATCATTATGTATGAACTAAATTAATGGAAATACCTTATACTTGAAATCTATCTTGAAGATCACAGATACTGACACAGTAAATAACATTAATAATCCTCCATGAAATATTATCAATTATGGATAATACTAATTTGATTCATTTAATAGTAGATGCAATACTATTATGAGATCTACAAGTAAGATTACTTTTACATATTTATGTAAGATATATTCAATATGATAGTAAAATTATTGTTAGTGCTGTATTGTCTAACATATACAATTCTAAAAAATTCTTGAAAGGATCAAAAAAACTTAAGACAGATGTTGTTTTGTCAGTAAATTTCATTTCTGCTAAGTATATAGAATTATGTTTTATGTAATTACATTTCTGTTTTAAAAATAACATAATCAGCTACATGTTCAAGACATAGAATAACTTATGTGAGTAATAATTTCATATTCTGTGTTAGAAATTGTGTAATAATCCTCAATCCAAAACCTTCAAAATTATATTGGAAAAGCAAAAGATCTTTCTTTGCTATAATGTTTTTTAATATGTTTAATAATGTATTAATGCCTTTGAACATTATAGAATTGGAGAGAAATATATATTCAATTTCTAATAATGGAAAGCTGTAAACCATGCAAATTTGTAAAACAGCAATGACTATATAGCAGAAAAAGTAAATTTAAAATTTACCTCTGATCTTGTTAATTGGAATTAATGCATATTTTTGAAAATTTGTCAATCCTATATTGGAATTTTGCAAACTATTTCTTCTAATTAATAAACAATTACCTGAGACCTATTTCCATTATACCTAAAAAAGTATTCCATGCATATCATTGTTATTTGTGGTTATGATGTACATCATCACTTTCAACTATTATAAATCCACTGCAAGATTGTCTATAATAGTTTAATCAAGTTTCTTCAATCCATGACATCTCTTCTCTGCATCATACCATCAAACTTTCTTATTTTCTTTATCTACCTCACTTGTAATCTCTTTCAGATATTTTAGAGTCTCTTGGGATCGAGTTTAAGACTTCAGTTATTTAACAATCATAATCTCTTCTAGTAATGTCTAGACTATTACCATTTCAATCTTAATTCTTTCAATAATATCAATGAAACCTATTTGTTCTCTCACTAAGGCATTTGCCTGTGATCCCTTGTTATTTTCAACAAACATTTTTCTATACTTCTTTGAATATTATGAATTCTTTTGTTAACTATCCAAATCTCATAACCATGGCAAGAACTGGTAAAATACATACATTAAAAAACTTCATTTTCAAACACATAGGCACATATTCTTTTAATAGTAAATTATTTTTTATCAAAAACATTCCATCCAAGTTTAATTCTATGATTAAATTCATCCATTGTTTCCAATAATGTAGTGAGTACTTGAAATTATTAATTTTTAATTCATGATTATTAATCTTTGATTTTCTGAGAAAATCTGTTAAACATTATTTTAGTTTTTATTTTTAGTCCTACTATCATCTTATAACTCTTGGAACATTTCATGAGGCTCTCAAGCACTATTAGTAAAAAAAAACAACAACAACTTATCAACAGCAAAATCTAGATGACTTAATTATTCTCTATGTACTCTTTATTCCTTTAACTTCCCATTTTGACCCACAAAATATTTATTGTAAAACTGATACAAATTTTTTTTTAAAAATATGACCATGTTGTAACATTTATCAACGTTAATCTTCTTAGTGCCACCGTGTTATCTAATTACTGTTGTTGAATTTTGATAGTCTTCAGAATATGACAGCATCTCAAGTCAATATCTTCATGATCTAAAAGTTTAGTCACAGTGGAAATGCTTATAGAATCAAATGTCTTCATAATCGATAAATCCAATGCATATTTTATATTCATTGGACTTTTTATAACTGCTCATAATACTTGAATATGCTCCATTGTACTAAAATATAACTTACTATTCTACTTGATTTGAATGCTGAGTTGTAATTAACATTTGTATCACTTTTCTTAAATATATTTATTATTAGTGCATTCCTTTAATCACCTGATCCCATGTTTATTATTTAGAAATTTGGTATATAGTTTTGTCAAAAAAAAAATCTGTTTTCATTTGCTTCTTTTAAAATATCAATATTTCCACCATTTCCTGGAGCTTTTCTCTTCTACATATACTTAATTGCAAATCTCACCTCTTCATTTAAAATATTTGGCAATTCACATGTAATAATTACAGTGATTACTTTATTTTCTTTTTTTTATAACTACATATTTCTTTGTAGAACTCTTCACTACATTCTATGGTGTTGCATCTCTTTTAGATAATATAGTTTGATCTTTTCGCCATATTGCTGAAATAACTTTTCTTCCAATATGAAATTTTGTTTTATGCTTTTGAAACTTTTTCTCTTCTGTTTCAATTAAAAATTTGCTGGTTATTTTTTTATAGCTGCTAACTTTATTGCAATTCTTAAAAAAAGTATTAGGTATTTTATTGATTTCAGTAACTTTGAATCACCTTCAAAGTCTATCAATATTTTAAAATGATTTGAAAGTTTTAAATTCATTGGTATGTTTCTGTCAAAAATTTTTTTTTTTTTAAATAATTTTCATCTCTCTAGTTTTGCATTAACATGTCATGACCGCTTAACATGTTTGAATCAATTACAAATACTACAATACTAAAATGCATATTTTCTGTTAGACAAAGAATAATCCTATTCTGCTGGGCTTTTGTTTGATGTTTCCATAACAATTTTTAAGTTTATAATTTTTATCACATAAAGTATTCATAATATATAATTTTTTCTGTAAATTCCATAAGTCTGTGTTTTCTCTCACCATAGCAAAATTTACACCTCATTTTCCAAATGGAGTAATAAAGTGTCCAATCACAATTTAAAAATTTTGTTTAGTACATTCAAAAGTATTTTATATATCTGTATAAAACTCCTCAGTTGGAGCATGTATTTCAATTATCTACATTTGGTATCCTACATTAAAATAAATAGCTAATCTTGCCATTCAATTGATAGACTATTAATATCCACAGTGTTATTCTTCCACTTTTTTTATTTGTAATACATTCCATTTCATTTGTGCTTCCAATACTTGTGTCTTTCAAGTAAACTATATTTCCATTTTTCAAATCACTTGACTCTTCACCTATTCTTCTAACTTCAGGAATCTAACAAAATCCCATTTAACATTAGGCAATTCTTTTTCTAATTTGTGCGACCTTACTTCGCTTGAAAATGATCTACAACTTTAAATAACTAAATAAAAAGTCATCATTAAATGGCAGCCTAGGTCCATAATTATTCTTGGAATCTTCTGTCTTTGGCTGCCATCTATTGTCTTCACTGATGGCTTCCCAGCTTCATAGATAAAGGGCCATAATTTACTTTTGTCTGGCTTGATGGCAAATATCTAAAAAAAATCATTCATGAACTCATTCACCTTCCATTCAAAAAAAATCAATTGTTACTTAAGGACTATAAGGCACCAGAAAAAGACCATGGCCTTTCATGGTCTCAAAAACTCAAAAAAAGTAACAAAACCAATAAACTTAATACACTGGGTGATGTATATTGATGAGTAGCCCATCAAATGTAAAATTTTTATATGAAAAATCGCATAGTAATAAATAAATGCTCCAATGAAAAGAACATTAAGAATTCAATCTGATCGGTTCCCTTAAGAACTCAGTGATAAATCAGTCTCTTTTCAGATAACACCAAACTTCTTACCCAAACCAATGTGTATAGACTTGGATATAAAAATATATAAAGTATTTTTCCTGAAGGTTTGTGATGATGGTGTTCTAGTTGTATTTTTATATTGGACTATTTCCATAGTCTAATATGCGTATTGAATTACACCTGAAGAAGGGGAGAGAAACATTGTGCATATACTAATCTGTTTGATGTGCTATTACTAACAGTTGAAAATATTTGGAATATTAAAATAATGTTAAATTTTTCTAAAGACATTTAATACATATATTAGATTATGGAAATAATCCAATATAAAAATATATAAAATATGTCGGACCTTTACAATTTCCTCTAGGAGATGTCTGTTTATGAAGAATTACTTATGGATGATATTCTAGTGTTTCATACTACCACTGTATCAATAATACAGTTTATTAAATAACATTATTTCATAATAATTCCTGTTTCATTTCTTACATCTTCTTAATATACACAGTTAATGCAAATCATTTACCAAATAATTTTCAAGACAGATATCAGCAAAATATATTTTGTTCTATATCATTTTATAGCAGGTCACCAAAACTCAAACCACCAATATCATTATCTAAATAGTACAATGTTATATATATATATATATTACAGGGATTTTAACTCAGACTTTCAAGCTCATATAACAGATATACATGACCACATACATGTAGAAAAGATAAATGATCTCAAATAAATGTATTTTGTGCTAAATCAGCACTAGTCAGTTGGTCCAGATCACCATCTTCCACACATATATATAATCAGTGTTCAGCCTTGTGTTCCATTATCAGATTTTCAATAATACGGTCGAAGAGTTGGAGTGTAGTGAAGACTGAAGCATAACAATTAAAATTTTGAAGATTTTATATATTTATATAAACTGAGAATTAATTATATATATTTTGTGTGTATGAGATGATGATATGGATGAACTGATGAGTTCTGGTTCAGCA
The DNA here is from genome assembly GCA_028023455.1 of Epiperipatus broadwayi. NCBI lineage: Eukaryota > Metazoa > Onychophora > Udeonychophora > Euonychophora > Peripatidae > Epiperipatus > Epiperipatus broadwayi. The sequence goes on from JAQFVV010014429.1 coordinate 27,962, forward strand.
TGAAATACATATATTGAAGATCATTTATCTTTTTCACATGTACATGGGCATGTGTATCAGTTGTAAGATGGAGTAAATAGCTGTACCGAGCTTGAAATTCTGAGTTAAATCCCTTCTAATTACATTAAATTCAGTATAGGCAATATACATGCATTTAAATATTATATATATAGATATAGCATTTTAAAAAAATCTGATATCCATATTTATGAACCTTTAAAAGCATATATTTTTATTAAATCTAATAGTTCATGAACATTGTAAAAGAAATATCTATGAAATCTACATCACTTCAACATTCACTCAACAATGACATTTCAAACAGTAATCAATTGGATGATTTATATCAATTTATTCTTTTATTTCATAGTTAATAAGGGCAAAACATGATAACTATCATATTTGAACACTACAACCTCCCCTGAAAATCTTTATTTAAATTCTTTTGCAGCCTCATTACCCATATCATTCCTACCAAAACATTATAGCAAATCCTTTTATAATATAAACTTGACATTATATATTAGTTATATGTAATGATAAAATCTTTTACAAGTGTTTTGAAACTTGCAACCATTTTGGATAACATCTATTTAAGTTTAACCTAAAAGATAATTAATATAAATAAAAAAAAAAAGAAAATATGATGATGTTATTTTATCCATTAAAAACTATGTATATTATCCATTACATTTTCATTTTTGAAAAATAAAAATTATGTTTTAAAACTAACAGATGATATTCTGGTATAAATTTTATGTTATTAGTATTACATATTTATTGCATTAATTTTATAAAACAAATAAATGAATCCCCTTTCTTTCATCATTTTTACAATGAACTGATAAAAGAAGTTCTGAAGACATGGCAGGTCAGTCAAAACTGTACGATTGTTCAAATAAAAAATAAACATCGTATTGGAAAAGTGATTAAAAAAATTATTTATTTATTTGTTTTATTATATATTTATCTACTAAAATACATAATTATGGATGTTTATCAATTGTATCATCAATATATATCAGTTATAAGTTTTGATACAACCATTAATACAAAACAGTATGATAATTTTAGCAGTCATCAAACAATGTTGTGTCCAAATAATATAACTTGCCAATAAAATCACTCAACATAATAAATCAATAAAATCAATTAAAATACATCATGTAAAAATACATTTTTGATTCTTTAAACAAATAATGTCTTTAACTGGTTTTGAAATTAAAGCATCAAATATTCTTATGAAATATTAATCACAAAGAATGATAGTGTACATTATAGCAATGAACTACTATCATTTTATTACATCAATTGAATTATTAACATTTCTATTATGAATCTTCTGCCAAATGCATGTGTTTATTTCTGAATAAAAAAATTAGTTCATTATTTTAACATTTACATTTCAATTCATACTTATTTTCCTTTAATCTAATATTAATTGAATTTTTAAAATGGATGAAGAATTTCCAAAAGGCTGGGAGAAGTGGATGAGCCTTTCCACTGGTCATCCACATTATTTGAATATGTATAACAAAGAAAGTCAGTGGGAACACCCAACAGAGCCGGCCAGTGTTGCTACTGCTCATAATGAGCAGGTAACTTGCTCACATTTATTGGTCAAATACCGGGATACACACAGACCTTCATCATGGCGGGAGGAAAATATTACCCGAACTAAAGATGAAGCCTTGGAAATGCTTAAGGAAGTATTGTGAACAAATTTCTTCCGGAAAGACCACTTTTCAAGAGTTGGCATCCAAATATAGCGACTGCAGCTCTGCTAAGCGAGGGGGAAATTTGGGTCCATTTGGTCATGATGCTATGCAAAAATCTTTTGAAGAAGCAGCATTTTCATTAAAGGTGGGCGAGCTTAGTGAACCTGTTTTTACTGATAGGTGTGCATATCATTCTGCGGACAGCATAGGCAATTCTTTGAACTCTTCACCAACGCTGCTGCATGCTGCCACTGTATCAGCCATGACTAGCACATTAAAATTCAGTATATTAGAAACAGGTGTTTTACATTTGAACATATCAAGCATATGTTACATAGCTCCGAAGATGATAAAATACATCAGCTCTTGCAAAATAAATTATTTTTAATAATTTATTTACAATACGATTCAAGTGAATTTATTGTTTAATTAATTGCTTTTGTGTAGTCTATTTCACTTTCATTTAGATTAGAAAGCAATATGGCTACTAGCCATTAATGTTTCAAGAAACTTCTCCATTTTTTTTTAATTATTTTTTTATTTATTTATTTATATATATAAACTAAGAGAAGTGAAAACATTTGATTATAAAACATATTTTCATTGTGACAATTCTGTTCCATCATTATATTAACTTCTGTTTTCTTCTTTTGATGGTACAGTTTGCTTCCAAGCTCTCATTTTTTGTCATTTCTTTTCTAATTGCTTTATGCTTTCAGCTTATATCTAATGATATGTAATTAAAGAAAAGATGACATCACTCGATATGTTATTATATATTGCAGTTAAGCTTATAATTCATAGTTATTGGGTTTTTAATGCCTGCTACCATTTGTTATTTCTATTTTGTTTAGTTGATGAGTCTGTTTATTATACAAATGCCTGTTAAACATCTTTATTTTTAAGAAAAAAATAAAGATGCATTCACAAAATATTAAATTATATTTAATATTTTTTTATTTATAACTAATATATATATACACAGTTTTATTATTTTGCAAAAAGCTTATGATATCACTTCCATTATTTAGCATTATGGTGGAGAAGGACTTAATAAACAAATACTATTTGTGATATCTTTACCATAAATTTATTCTTTGTGATGTTATATGTAGCTTCCAGTTTAACTTTTACTAAAATAAATTAGAGGATTTGTAAATGAAATGCTGATGAAGGTATAGTTTCTCATTTAGCTCATGAGATATAAATGCAATTTCCTATATTAAAAAAAATGCAAAAGTATGGATACAACATTCACAGTTCTGTTGATCAATATCCAATTTGTTTGGGGTTGAAAGATTCAGTTATTTAACTTGTTATGTGTTTTTAATATAGTTGCAAGTTATTGCAGCTAACTTATCTCCTCAGGTTTATTAGAGTCATAAGTAGACTTGTAGTTAAACCTTGTTAAAATAAGGTTTAACTACAAGTCTACTTATCGACTCTAATAAACCTGAAGAGATAAAATAGTCAAGTATTGGTGGTCAAGAGGTCTGCGACGGCTGCTACATAAGCAGTTGTTCCGAGATAGCGGGTTCGCTTCCCGGTTGATGCTATGACACATGAGGCAAAAAAAAAAATCTTGTTAAAATACACGTATTAAATAAATTACCAGCAATAAAAAAGAAAAAAATAACTGAATGCATATTATAGGCAATTATAGCTATTCATTGGTCACTACAGATTTTATCCTTTTTATTTGTAAATTTAAATTTTTTATCTTAATTTAAAACTGGTATACAACAATATTAATTTCTATAATTATAACTATTATTTAATTAAACTTAGGAAAACAATTTATAATAATAATAGTTAGCATAGCTTACTTAACAAATTATTAGAGGAAAAATTCTAACATTTTATAAAAAATATTCTAGCAATATTTTCTTGAATTATTTATTATTCCTACTATTATTTATGAATTACTTATTATAATGATTACATATGTATAGTTCTTATTTTTATAAAATAATTATCAGCAAAATGATTTTAAAATTATTCTTAATAAAGCAGTAGTTAATTATAACTGATGTCATTAACGTCAATGGTTAATTTATTTGTACTTATCAATATTTTTCCCGGGGGGGGGGGGGATTTACTGGCCTAATAAAATATTTTATGCTTAAACGTAACTAAAATTATAGTACTGTATTTTTAACTACTGATTAAATTTTGTACTATAAAAAATTATCGATGTTAAATTGAAATGTATTTTCCATAGTACTATTACCATTTGCATCTAAAGAGCATAATATTGAAAATGGTTGCAGCTAAAGGTAACTGTTTAGATTTATAATGATGAAAATAAAATATTATAGCCAGGGAGAAAGAGGAATAGAAAGATATAAAAAAAATAATTTCATAAATATTTAAACCAAACTAATATTTAAAAACCTAAAAAAAACATTGAAAGTTAATATTTTATTTTCATTATTTTTTTTTTTTTCTTTTTTGCCTATTTAAAATGAAGGGAGAAAATTTTTTTTAAAATTAAAGCACATTTTATAAAAGAACAGATGTTCATTTGTACATCACACTTCTTTTACACAGACACTGGAGAAATGTACAGATCAGGATTATGATAAAAGAGGTCACATCAGAGCTGATTACAGAATTCCAGTCAATTCTGAAGAGAATTCGATAACTTAATAATATTCTAACAGCTGTCTCTTTATAAGAATACAAAGCTTTGAAATGTTATTTCTAATTTTTATCTCTTTGTTGTCTTTATTTTAAGCTAATAAATGTAATTATTTTGTTAAAAGAAAAATATCCTTTAAGACTAAGCAAAAACAAAATACTTTAATTTCAACATAAATATATTAATCACTGTAGTATTTTTAGCCTATCTACAAGATCCTATCTCATCCTAAACTTATAATCGATTACTTTTGTTTCAAATAAGGCATATAAGTTTTCTGTTTTTATCTCCCATAGCAATAGTGAACAATATGATATATATATACTCATAAGAGTTACAAAAAAAAGTGATATGTGGAAAAAGTGTATAGTGATGGTGAAAAGCATATGAGAATAGATGAAACAAATCACTATTAATTCAAATTATAGGTTTCACTCCTCAGAGTCCGATGGTCTCTAAATATTAAATATAACTTCATTAGTATTCTCAAACATCATTCAAATTTAACATAAACTAGATAGAATAAATGTTAAATAAAAAATGGAAAGTAGTTGAACACATATTTTGTGTATGGATAAAAAAAAAAAAAAAAAAGCAACATAGTTCATGCAATAGAAGGGCATTTGAGTGTTCAATGGCTGATTTAAGAGCAACAACCACAACTACATATTTAAAACTTTACTAATATCAAAATTGGAAAGGAATAAAAATCCTTATGCTGCTCTTTGACAAAATAATAATCAGGAAATAATAATAATTCTTTACAACAGCTATATAATCAAATAATAATGTTATATATAAAAAGCTTTTTTCAGCACCTGCTTTGGTGCCCATTTCAAATGTTATTGATTTGAAATGGGCACCAAAACTGATGCTGAAAAAAACTTTTTATGTATAAAATTATTTTTTTTGATTATATAGCTGTTGTAAAGAATTATTATTACATTCTGATTATTATATTTAAAACTATATGCATTTTTGTGTGCACACAGACTTACTGCATACAACAGTCAAAAATAAAGTTCTATTTCTGTTTAAAAAATACTTACAGCATAAAACTATTAATAAATGAATATTGTAATGAAAAGATTTTGAAATAGGTGAAACTGGCAGAAATATTGAACTTCCCTACTGCTGATTACAAAAGACTGGTAAAATAAATACCAATGAATAAAGATTGTGCCAAAAAATGTCTTATTTAAATTCTTATGATATTTTTTACAAGTATTTGTAATGTATCACATGATCACTATCTCTTATACTAGCACATAATTGTTTATAAACAAAGCAAAACTCTCCATACAATAGTGCCACCCTGTGCCAACCAGAGTAATCAATGAATTCCAGAAGGCTTGTGCATAAAATCCCTATCCAATGCCTACTCATCCAATATCCCCAGACTAGTTGGAGGGTTGCATTAGATTCTAAGATCTAGGTGCAGTGCTCTCAGATCCAAAGCTCCTCACTGACGATGGCCACAAGCCAGAAACTAGTCTGGGGATATTGGATGAGTAGGCATTAGATAAGGATTTTATGCACAAGCCTTCTGGCATTCATTGATTACTCTGGTTGGCACAGGATGGCACTACTGTATGGAGAGTTTTGCTTTGTTTATTTGTAATGTGTTTATTAACTTTATATGTTTAAAAAAATGCAACTATTTATGCAATAAATTAAAATATATAGGAAGTTGAATTACATTTTTTTTTAATAATAGTGGCCCATGATATAGTGAATATATGTATATCTTCAATAATAAAAGACATATTGCAAAAAAAAAAAATGAGCCATATAATTTGCAATTAACAAATTAAAAAGTTACCCCCCCCCCCAATAATGTTAGTATATATAATAAAACTACTATGAGAAATTTAATTTTACCTATTTTTGTCTTATTATTAAAAAATACATTTTATGTATTTTAAATATATCATTAATTTATTAATTTTTAAGCTATACTTTTTTCTTAGTATTAAAAAAATACAGATGATCATTCTAGCAATCAACTTTATCTATAATAATAATATTGCATAAAAATACAGTACAAAAAAGAATTCAAAGGAAACTAGTAAGGTTTAATATAAAGTTTAATAAAGATAAACAAAATTTTATAAACTGGACAATATATCTCAAAAAAAAAAAAAACCCAAATAATTAAGAGCAACATTTGAAAAAAAAAAGTAATAGCCAAAGGATTAACTTTTGAATAGGAATAGAGGGGATCCAAACTTCTAACTTGTTTATAGAAAAAGTTTATTAAATTTACCTAGTCACTTTGTTTTGTAAAGAATGCAAAAAAAAAAAAAAAAAAAAAACAACTAATTTTATTTATTGTCAGTAAATACAGGTAAAAATTTCAAAAGTTGTATATTTTTGAGAAGCACAACTTATTGTTTCAGGTGTCATAGCACAACTTATTTAGAAAGGCTAGTCTAATAATCCATAATTGCTCATTCATTAAAATTTTTAACCATTTTCTATTAATTATCATAACTTTATTCTCTTCTCCCCTAGATTTTCTACTATTAATAATATTTTTAAACAAATTATAACTATTAATAAATGACATTTAAAAAAATCTACAAAGACATAATTTCTTAAATATAATGTGCATTACTGATTATTTAAAGTGTATAATCAGAAAGGAGAATAAAATTAATTCATGTAAACTTTACACTATACTTGCCATTCTTATTAAAGATAAATGAGTATCTAGCCTACCATGTAGTCATAAATATGTGCATTAAAATGATAATCAAACAATTAAACATTGAAGTTCTCCTGTAATATCTGAGCATTGGAAATGATAAGATAAACATTAGGCTATGAATTTTTAATTGTTGATTCCATCATTCTATCACTGTGTTAAACTTCATAACACAATATTTAAATATATACAGCAAATTAATCGTTAGTTGATTATAAGTAGTTGCACTAACAGATGATTTACATTAGGACCTAAACTAATTTGGAAAAAGACTAGATATTCTTCATCTCTAAATACACACACATACTATACTGGGATTCAAAAATAAATAATTTGGACTAATCTAATAATTATATTTTTATTAAATTAATTTTAAAAAATCACAAAAAAATAAATATTTGATGTCAAGAATGAATTAACTGTTTTATTAATCAGGTTTAATAAGTAAAATATATATAAATAAAAATTCATGCACATAACTGAATTTGGATTGCTCATATTTCATTTTTGGAAAAGTTTATTTCAAAGAGTATCCTTCCAAAAATAGATACCATATTAATAACTATCTGTATAATCATTAATAGCTAATGAACACTAGATGGGATTGCCAATCAAATCCACAATAAAGATTAAAACTATTGCTTTTAGCAGGAAAGGGCATTGGGTTGCACATACTTTTCAAGAAGTCACTATTATGTTTTTATATTATCCAAGCTTAATAGCTTTAAACATTATAAGCATTTGAACTGAAACTAAATGGTATATGCAGCTATTTTAATAAAAGCAAATTCTTAACTGTTGAATTCAATTTCAAGTTATTACTTACAAAGTATAAAATTGCAAAAAATGGCTGCAATGAGGTGATTCTCTCTAAAAGCCAATAGGTAACTTTTAAGTAGCAATTATTCATTAGTTGTACTTATTTGATGATTTTTTATTGATTTTAACATATTTTAAAAATGTTCAGAGTTAGTTTTATTTTTATTTTATATAATTTTGTACTAAATCTGCTTACAAATGTTCTAATGAAGTAAAAAACCTAACAACAAATTAAATAACAAAGTATTTAGCAGATATAATGGACAAAATATTGATATTGGATAAATAGATTAAGGATTTTTATACTTAGTTAAGAATTAATTTTCTAAAATGTTATCGGTGATCAATACATTATTTTTTTCTTCAAAAATAAATAGATAAATAAAATACTAATATTTTACTTGTGATAGTTTTATATTACTTTCATTAAAAATTTGAAATGCATTAACAAATTTAGGAAATAAATATTTAGACAATTTGTAATAATGTTATGTATTTTCAATTGTTATTTAATTTTATTCTTGTGTTTATATATATAAAACTTTTTTTTATAAGTACAAAAATGTCAGTGAGCTTTCTAAAATCTTATGGACCAGATAATATATTCTTGAAAGCTGGATTTGTCCATGGCTCATATTTAAGGATTCTTGATTTAGATTAGTATTTTCTTTATCGCAAAAATGGATGACAGGATTGAAGCTCAATTTAAAATAGGTTCTTATAAAAGGTATTCATTTCATAAAATGAATACAAGAGGAAACCTATGTTTAGGCCAACCAAAATACTATAATGCAATGAAAAATAATCAGTTAAAATATTAGATTAAATCGATAAAGTGTATAAAGATAAGTTTTTTTTTAAAAAAATGGCAAGGTGAGACCTTCTTTAAATCCTTGGTCCACTAACAAATATCTTTTTATTATTTACAATTCTGGTCCATTAGACCAGGCATGAGCATTTCATATAAATTCATATTGTAAGTCTGTACATAATTTAAAAAAATTATATCAAATGAATTTATCAAAAAATAAACCAGAATTAATGAAGTATCACAAATGTGAAACATTTAGTTAACACATTTAAAACACAATACATATTAATGCTCCCTACCTACATTATTTGTTACATTATACTCACTTCGCTCAAGTTTTTCTGGTTATTTCTGAGAGCTAGACATTACATGG
>JAQFVV010014430.1:0-36974 GCA_028023455.1 Epiperipatus broadwayi
TTGGATGATAAAATTAAAAGATCATAATTATATCATTTATTGGTCATAAGTTGGTTGCCACAATATTAAAATCAATTATATGCTAATGTTACCACACGTATTTTGTTGTCGGATTATTAAAATACTGCCACGTACGTAATTATTTATTTCATTTAGGAAGTAATAAGATTATATTATACTATTGTTGTTATTATTATTATTTATTATTGTTAGTTGCTGCGTAGTGAATTTATGACATAAAATTCCCTTTTCATAGTTTACTACCGTAATTTTAAATCAGTTAGAATACAATTTATGAACCTGAGATTTTATTTTATTTTATTTATTCTATTTATTTACTTAATTTTAATTAATTGAGCTAGATTATTATTACAAAGAATATTAAGACATGAATATTATTTTAATCATAGTGAAAAGAGCTTAGAAAGTTGTAAGAATACTATAAGTTAGTTATTTAGTATAGTAAAAGGGGGAATAGTGTTCTTATGCCATTGAGATAGTATCATGTGGATAATATCTCAATGTAGTCTATCTCGTTCCCCGTGTCGTCACTCCATGTCTCATGAAGATGATAAATATTTATTAATTCATTTACAAATATAACTGTACTTGTATTTTAAAAGTTAGAGTTAGTAATCATTTTAATTAATGCTGAACATTTCATTTTATTTATTTGTTAAACTGAGCTAGAACCCGGAAGAATTTTAAACATTATTATAAATTTTAATGGAGAGGACGTGGACGGAGGAGGAGGCCAGAATATATATATATTGAAGCAGTCAATCTTTGCTTAAGATTGAGCTTCATGTTTCCATCTACTAACTTTTATTCAAACCCTATTTCCCATCCTGCTCCTTTTGTCATGTATGTATATTTTATGTATACATGTGAGATGCGCACCTACATTATAAAATTTTAACTTTTAAATTAACATTTTTATTATTATTAATTTTATGATTATTAATTCTTTTTATTAAAATACATAGGTGCGGCTCAAATTTTTTTATTATATGTCATTTGTACAACTTTTTCTTTTTAAAGTATTTTTCCTTTTAAACTGTATATTTTGTAAAATCCAATATGGAAGATGCTACAGTTGCGTGTCTAAAAATAATTAAAGGGTTGAAAACACTATTGTTTTAATCTGGTGAAGGTATTTTAATTAAAGTTTTTACTTAAAATGGGTTTAAGATTTTCTTTTATTATAAACATTTTTGTCAAATCTACTTCTAATCTGGAAATAGATTTGAATTTATTTTTGGACATTATCTTTCTGTTGCATCTTCAAAAACAATCGATAATGGAAAAGTAAGAATTTTTAGATCAGAGATTAGATTGTAAAGCTAAAACTACGTGATTAAAAGCATTCCAAAACACATGGGCAAAAGTATAAAAAGATTGAATTTTTTATCAAGAAGAGATTAGCTACTATAGTGAGAACTGATTGTTAACGTCACTGTGAAACTAAAAATGATTTAGTAATAAATCCACCACCCCTTTCAGCCCTGTTGGGTCATCATCTGCCACCACCATGTCATTATGCTTCTGTAGAATGAAGTAAAGGCCCAATGGAGAACTTTGGAATGCTAAATAGAAGTGTGCTGTCACATAAGAACTGTCATGCATGAGCTGGACTTTTTAATATGAACTCTTAAAATTGTGCAAAGTAAATTATTTCAAACCGCCACCATTGAAAATTATTTCAAACCGCCACCATTGAAACTAAATCTATCCTAATTCATCTATCAAGATTTCTTCTCATATGTGATTTAACTTTGTTACATTTTAATATGTAATTTGCTCTTAAGTAAATGATTTCTATATATTTAACTTTCTCTTATATGCTCTCATTTGCTTTAATTTTGATACGGTCATTTATTTATCACTTAATTTTATGTGTCTATTTTAGTTATTATTAATATGCCAATCTCAAGCAATCTGATGAGTTGAATTTCTAAAATCTTTTCTTCCTTTTAAGTAAACCTTCATGAATCAAGATTATTAACGTCCCTTTAAAATATAATGCATTATTAATTAATATACTCACCAGATTGCTTTTACGTCAACATTTCATTTATGCTTTAATATAAAAATATATATTTGTTTAACTCTGGATTTTCTACCTGGGGTGAATCCAGAACTCAAGCTAATTAATGCTTTGAAACCTTATTTATTTTATAAATGTTATTTATTATTCAATTCTGAAAAGGTGACTGATTGGTTTTTTTTATAACTGCTAGTTTTAGTTTTATTTACTCTTAAAATATCAAATAGATTACTTATATATTCCAGTTGTTGTAAAATCAACAAAGGTGGGATTGATTTATTTTAAATAGCAGAAAAAGAGAAGGGGGTAAATCTTAAAGTTTCTTTTGCTAAATAAAATCTTCAAGAATATTTTAATAAATGAAATCTAAATCTCTCTATATATATATATTATAACTGCATAGCATATTATTTGTTTAAATTATAGTACTCAAATAAAGGTCATTTATTTTAAAGCATTAAAATTTATTCAATGTCATTAGTGACATTTATCATTACTGCATTACTGACATTTGGCTATCTTCGTATATATATATTACATGCTTCTAGTCTTTTAATCTGGGGGTTGGGACAAGTTTGAACCCATAGATTTCTTCTCATATCTTCTTCCATAGATAGTTGAGCTATCCGGAACATTTATTTCATATAAAATTGCCTCTGATGGTGATCCCTAAGTCTGGAACACACTATGCTTATCCACTTTTTTCATACAAAAGGGCCCGCACATCCGCGATGACCATGGCATGCCTATCTATTTCGTTTTTTGTCCAGAAGCATGACCTTATCTTTGAGTTCTCTGCCTATGTTGGTACCACATCTTATTCATATTATTATTTCTTTTGCTTATGACTAATTTTAGTGCTGTAATAATATTAAATGTGCACTCTGCTCAATATATATATATATTGTATTGAGCACAGACGTTCGTTATATTATTAAACAAGTTAAAATAAGAAGTTCGCATTTAAAAATTTTCTTTAAGAATTAAAAATTGAAATTAAATATCATCTTAAACTCGTACAGGTTAAATCGCACAGATAATGAAAAATTATAAAATAAAACTTTATTAAAGAAAAAGTATTTTAAAACTAAATTTTAAAAAGATTTGGAGATAAAATTATATCTTTAAATTTATCTTTAAATATATTTTTGATTTGGAAAACAGGGTAATTAATCAGAAATGGAAATGATTGTTAATTAGTTAAATGAAACCAGTTGGGATTTAAATGTAATAACATCAGTCAGATAGGAAAACAATAGAAACTGTTAGAAATAAGAGGAAATCCCTATGGAATCGACGAGCGAAAGGACCATCGATCGGTGAAATGAAATTAATCCTTACATTAATATAAAAGGAAAATTTGGAAATTATTAATCAGGGAGTTATTGATGATTATTATGATGTAACACTAGGTGTTAGTGTGAGGGGATTGAAAAGAATTATCCCTTCAGTTCTTCTAAGAAAAGAAGAAAATAACATGTTTCTAATTGAGACAACTAATAAAAATTCCGGATGGATAAATAAATCGAACAGATAAATCTTGGAGATGAATTATGTTAAACGAAGGAATATATGAAGATGAACTATTTAAATAACGTAAGAACTTTAAAATTTATGAAATAAATTAAAAATTTAGATTTAAATAATTGAATATTATTCTATCTGCAACATTATTTATTAATTAGTTATAATTTTATTTAATGTATTTATTTTGTAAAATCATTTCATTTATTTATTTTTTGTTCTTTAAGTTTTATTATGATTTTTGTTTTCGTTAAATTAATTATAAAAATGTTAAATTAAGTCGGGATGAATGGTGTATAGATTTGTAAAGTTATATTAGGGGAGGGTAATCTTAGGTTATTTATGTCTTGTTAGATTGGGTAATGGATTGGATATATTGATGTAGTTAGTAGATGTAATCGGAGTTTCGTACTGGAGAATGTTTATATATATGGACTCACCGTTGCCTATGGAAGGATTTAAGATGGAGAAGATTTTTCTATGGAGTTTTTTTTTATTGTTCTTCTCATTAGATAGATGTAATATTCCTATCTGATTGAGAGTAATTTTTTCTAATTCTTTTGGTGCGCATTTGATACATTGAATACATCATATATCAGATGGATTGTGATTTGCTAATTTTAGCTAAGGTTAAATAGGATAGAATATTTTAATTTAATGAAATCTATGTAGTATTCATACTCGATTCTAAATAAAAATGATTAAATTTAAGTTGTTTATAGAGTGATGGATTGTTTATCGGTTAAATATGTTTGGTTTCATATTTGTAAAATATATAGAATTGATAAATAATATACTACGAGATCTAAAATGTATTTATTCGGATGTCTTTTAAGTTATTGGTGACAATGCAAGTATCTTATGGTGAATACTATTGGTTACATATAAATTTCCCTCCAATTGTCAGTAATCAATAATTTTATATTTTGGTCGTATGTTTACTTTGGAATGTTTTACGTAATTATTAAGTCTATAGAACTTATTATAACATTTATAATCCCATCTGTGAACTTAATTAAAATGTAAAATTAGAATGTAATAGTAATTAAAGGTAAATTAAAGTAAAAATAAAGTTAAAAAATAATGTTAAATGTTAAAATGTAAAATAATAATAAAATAATTTTAATCTTATATATATGTGATATATATATGTTTTATGTAATTATGAGTGTTATTTTATTTATTTTTAATGTTGAAATCTAATTAGATAAGATATGATATTATTAAATTCTGTATTGAGCTAGTGACATAACAAATAAAATTTAAAAAAATAATTTTTTTTTTGCAATCTGTACTTTATAAATTTTTTAGGTTAAATTAGATCAATTATTGAATATATATATATGCCAATTAGTTCTAGTTTTATTAATTAAATTTATTTCAGTCTTATACAATCCCACTACCGTAACTTATTTCTGTATTTAAGAGTATTTTTATACCTTGGTGAAAATAAGCATTCTTCTTACCAGCACTAATTAAAAGAAGTTTCATTAAGTATTTTGTCATATAATCAAATATGTTTTCAAATATATTTATTTTCATGACTGTAATGGCGTGAAAATAGTTTGTATTATATCTGTAATGAATCTCAGAATGCTCCCTGAAGTAATAATATTAATCACCATGTTTCAGAACCATAAATCAAAGCGTTAATGGCAATATTTTGTAATTCTTTGTAATAATTGATTGGCATCTTAATATTGGATCCACCAAAGGTGTGTGCTTATTTATCATATATTATTTGGCTAATAAACAGCATATGAGAAATATAGCATGAATGACAATATAATTATCTATCATTTGGTAGACCACTTGCTCATTCACGCACATACTAATGTATATACTTAATTTATAAATATATGTAAATAATTTGTCATTACATTAAACTATATTTTTATTGTCTAACTTATTTGAGTAGTTCAAATTCTTTTTTCTCCACTTCCAAACATACAGCCATGCTTATATGTATTTTAGTTTAGTCATAGTAATAGATGTCTCATTGTCTTCTCATGCTTTGCTAGTGGGCCAGATTAAAATTAATTCTCATGTGCCATCACTATTATGTTATTCATTAGGTGATAGATCTGGGGCTTAGAGAGTGGGTTTGAATCCAGGCTGGTCCCTGACCTAAATCCTGGGCTGGACTGGGTTTGAAGTACATTTTGTGAGTTCCAGCTCATGTCAGATGGATAAATATGTTATGACTGGTACAATATATATATATTATAATGGAATGTCGGTTTTCACCAGAAAGAAGATATGCATTACACTACAATTGGACTTTGGGTCTTCAGGTAGAATGCTAGAAATGAATCGATAAAATACTAAGTCCATGATTACATCCATCTTTATTATGCTAGTTCAATAATTTATAAATAAATTATGAGATAATTTAGACTAGTTCATCCATCTTTCATCCCTTTTTCAGTCACCATTATGACATGATATTCAAACTCATGGTGAATTTGCAATTAGCTCTTTTCAGGGATGATTTCAAAATAAGTCATTATCTAATTTGCCTTTATATATGCATTAATTAATGACTGATATTCGTATGATATTTATAATACTAACATATATATATATAATATAATTTAATAATGATTAGACAAAGAGATCAAGTTAATAACTCAATATTTAATAAACAATAAAAATATAATGTAAAAAATAAATAAAATATTAATAAATAAATAAGGATGAATTTTACCGTTTTAAAAAATATTAATAGATAATATTTCTATCTAACACCCTATGGTAAAATTTTATGTTATAATAAATTACTCAAAAGTAAAGTATATAATTTAAATTAAAAGATAGATAAAAATAATATATATAAATTTAAGATTAATAATTTAAATATCTTATTAATTTATTTACAATCTTTATTCAATTGTTTTATAATTATTAATATATAAGTACTATTTAAAATTGTATAACTTATATATTATATGTATTTATAATAAATAAATTACATTAAATGTTTATTATATTATATAGTAAATATAATATAATCCTGCTTAAAATACCTGTTAAATAATAACTATTTTTTATATCCTTCATCTAATTTCGATGAATTATGTCAAACTTTCAATTCATGTTTATAATATTAAATTTAGATATTCCTATTAAAATATAATGATGCCAAATTTGAAATAATAATAATAATAATAATAATAACACACATATTAAAATAATATAATAATAATAATAATAATGATGCCAAATTTGAAATAATAATAATAATAATAATAATAACACACATATTAAAATAATATAAGTATTATAATATATATATATATAAATAAATAAAGAAAACTTATTTTCCAGAGTTAAGAATAGATATTTAAGTCTGTAGTTCATAATCTTAATGAAGATCTTTTACAAAGTATATTAATCCATTGGTATAATGATGATTTATTTATCCTTAATTGATAAACTGTTAATAATATTCAATGATTTGATTGATATAATATATAGTAAATATCCTTGAATGTTGATGCTCTTATCCTCCACTTTTCTATTATCATTAGACGTTCTTTACAACAAATATTTCAAAATAGCATGTAAGGTGGTTTTGAAACCTTTACGATACAACAATTATTCTACTCAATGCTCATTGTAATATTCTTTATATATATATATATATATATATATATAATTTGTAGAATAACAAAGTTTTAAAATAGCATAGTTTCCAAAAAACTCAAACAGATGTTCTTTGCTTTTATATTGCTATTCCTTTTAAGATTTAATAGAAAATTAAAATATTTTTCTTATAGTCTTTTAATCCATACATTTATCTTAATTTGTAAGAGTTAATATTTAATTCCAAATGTTGAATAATAATATTTATAAAAGGAAAAAGTTATTTAAAAAGAAATGATTTTCTTTTCTTCTGTTCAATAAATAAAGACAGAATACAGCTGCTCTTGTATTTTTATTTCATTTTCATGCTTAATTTAAATATTAATTGTTATGAATAAATATTAAGATCTAATAATATATATATATATATATAAAAGTATTTATTCTCAACTTTAAATCTGTCATTTACTCAAAAGCTTGACATTAATGTATGTATTATTTAAAGTTCACATGTATATATAAATAGTATTATATATATATATATATATATATATATATATATATATATATATATATATATATATATATATATATATGATTGCACTGGAGGCTTTTTAAAAATATGCCATTATGCATAATACATATATTATCATGCAAATGTTTCTTGTAATAAAAAGAAAAGTCTATTTACCCTAATTGATCAGTGTATTGATCCTGTGGGCAAAGTATTTCATTTTATGTTTGTGGTTTGTCAGGAATTTCCATTTTAGTCCATTTTCCTCAGCTAGCTCTCAGTGTCCTATGCAATGTCAGCATTTCTGATGGCAGTTCCAGGTGGTAATGAAAAGAGAGAGGTTCCCAAAGGGGAAAGTTTTGTTACCTCTAGCCACTCAACATTCTTCTCTTTATTTAATTTGCATATTTTTTTATTTTTTTTATTGAAGAGTCCAACCGAATTAAAACCAATATATCAGATACTGACTTCCACAAAATTCCAATTAATAACAAAACAAAAGGCAAATCTGTAATTTATAGTTTTTTTAAAAGTCTGAGTTTGCACCTTTCATATCCTTCCTTTTTTCATATTTTGTTTACAATACCATGAAAACATTCCAATTGATCAGTGCAATAGATAATATAAAAATACCTCCACTTTTTTTTCTCATGTGTCATAGCATCAGACAGTAACCAAACCCACTAACCCGGGACAATTGCTTGTAAAGCAGTTGTGCTGAGCTCTCGACCACCAATGCTTGACCAATACCTCTACTTTTTTTCTTAAAGTTTCAACAATAGAGTTAATTACAGAAAAATTTTATACTTTCTTTCCCCTCCTATCTTTGAGAATTCTGAAGAATTAGAAACAAATCAAAAACAACAACAAAAAAAGCTTTTATTTAAATACTTGCAAGATCTTATTTCTTTTTTTTTTTTTGCTATTTTGATTTAATCTATCTCAAAACTTTCAAAAACTCCATTTTAAAATAAGTGTTATTTATTTTTTAGTACAAAGATAAGTATTATTATATAGTAATATATATATATATATGCGTATGAGCTGGCAGAAAAATGTCAGCTCAATACGGATGGCGTAAATTAAATTCATGTTATTTAACTTTATATATATATATATATTGTAAATGTTTTAGCTGCCAGTCATATTCCTGAATGCGATTCAAATGGACATTATATACCCAAACAGTGCGCTAAAGTCAAAGATGTATGCTGGTGTGTTAATGAAGAAGGCTTCCGGGTTTCTGATTTAGATACTTTTGCAAAGACAAAATGCTTTTAATTGCATTTTAAATTCCAATGTTTTTAAAATAATAAATCTTTTTATTAACCGTGAAAATCAGTTTGTCTTTTTTAATTTCATTACATATTTTAATTACTTTAAATGTTTGCCTACTGTTTACTTACACAAAGCATCATAAGTTTAGTATAATAGCAACTAATGAACATTTTATTTACATAACTTGGTAGTAAAGTCACCAATTGCTTACAAAACACAAATTAAATATTTTATCCAGTTAATGAACAATTGTTTCCTGCTATTTAAAATAATGTCAAGTGTTTCTTATTAAAGTTTCACACTGGTGAATTGTTGGGATTCATTCTTACTTTCTCAATTTAGTATTTTTTATTAATTGTTATTATTTGCAGTAATATTTGAGACGTTTCAGCTGCAATAAGCACATGCAATCAATCTACTATTATTTTACAAACGCCAAGATTCAATTTTAGTTTCTCATTCGCATGATAATAAGGTTTTGATCTGATGACATAACAAATTGTATGTTGGTTTGTGCAATGCCTGGTTTGGTTATAGGTGCGTATATATGCATATGTCTTATAATATAGTTGTTAATGAACTCATAAGATATGCATATGACACAAGATTTTAGTAAGAATTGGGTGGAAATTACAATTTTTAACAGGTCGAGTACACTCGGATTATTTTTTTATCAGGTTATTTTGTTCATATGCAAAATCTAGACAACCAATAGTGATCTAGAATTGTTTGCTTAGGTTTAACTTAATTTTATCAATATTGTAAATAAGTCTTTTGCTAACCTGTATAGCTTTTATAATAAATTATACCACAATTGTATTCAGTCTATTATTATTATTATTATTATTATTATTATTATTATTATTATTATTATTATTATTATTATTATTATTATTATTATTATTATTATTATTATTATTATTATTATTATTATTATTATTATTATTATTATTATTATTATTATTATTATTATTATTATTATTATTATTATTATTATTATTATTATTATTATTATTATTATTATTATTATTATTATTATTATTATTATTATTATTATTATTATTATTATTATTATTATTATTATTATTGTAATTGGCTTTATGTGTTGTTTAGCACTTAAATAAATGAATTGAATTGAATTGAATTGAATTATTATTATTATTATTATTATTATTTTAAATTAACTAATTTATTTCATACATCCCGCTCTCCCAATCTAATAGCAAATGAGTTATTTCAAATAAACTTATACAAACTTACAAATTTCAATAGAATTAAAAAAGATTTCTTCTACAATGAGAGATTAACTGAGGAAGTAAATTTCGACAATCATGCCCTTCGTTCTTGAGTCTACAAGAATATCTGCTATAAGAAGAGGAAAAAGACTTATTTAGGAAAAGTAAAAGATATTGTATTTAGTATCCTTATTAGTTTTTATTGAAATGTAAGTTAATTCTTTGCTTAAAATTAGACTAAAACATATTTAATGACTTTATTGATGAAAAATTTGTAAGAAATTTGAATGGCGGAAGTCTCGTTCCAGCAATGAAACCGATCACATGACTTCATTTCAAATGACTGAAACTCCACAACTGCGCTAAACCATACAGGAAAATATTAAATTGACTTTATTGTTCAAGAGTTTATTAACAAGTTTTATCACAGGAAGTATCAGCAGTGAAATCGATCTTAGGACTCTACATTCCAGACACTGATCTTTTATCCCTTTTCTAGTGAAATAAAAGATAAAATGAAAAGTAACAGATTTACGCTACAATAAATTCAAGTAGTTTTTATAAATTAAAATAAGAGTAGTAAACCTTGTGTTCTTTTTTAATATTGTCAAAAAGTTATTTGAGAAAGAAATCAAAAACCTAAAACTGAGTTTTTTATTTATATAGTAAGTGTTGTTAGCTGAAAGGTCAGCGGAGCTGCCTTGCAAGCAAGCAGTTGGTTGCAGACAGTCATTGTGGGTTTGCCTCTGGCCGATGCTATGACATATGGAAAAAAATTGTAAAAATCTACTTTGAAAGAAAACTAACAATTGATTCTTTACCCCCTCCCATTCTTTCTCTCTCTCTCTTACACACCCCCTCTATTTCTTTATTATCTTTAAACAAACTATGAAAATGAAAAGAGAAAAAATATTAAAAGTTCAAAAATAAGTCTGTCAATGACAGACAATTAATAAGAGGAGTTTGAATTTAACACTGCATTTATAATTTATTATTTATAAATCTCATATTAAACCAAATCAGGCTCATTATAAATAGTCAAAATAAGAGTCATAGATCACATGACCCTATTCTTTTAAGCTTGTAAGTTATAAACAATGAGGATTGCCAATTACTCAACAAGCTTTGTGATAAATGCTTAGCCAGAGCCAGCATTTAAAATATCTCTGTCAGGAACCCCCCCCCAAACCCCTGACCATCGTTTCATGCTCAAGAGAATAGGGTCACAGGATCTATGACTCTTATTTTGACTATTTATAGTCTCTGCCTTAAGTCTTATGCAATGTTATATTGCTAAGACTACTAATATATGATATGGCTGAAGATCTATCAGCCCCATATAGCTATTTGAATTCGACAGCTGGGTTTGAAGACATGTAGGTGTCTGAAAATTTCAGATTTTCCATTCAATAGATAACTTTTAGATAAGTGCTGGCACCTCTCCGAGGAGTGCCAAAGCACAAACCATGGTCAGTTTTTTTGGGAGGGTTCCTGACAGAGATATTTTAAATGCTGGCTCTGGCTAAACATTTATCGCAAAGCTTGTTGAGGAATTGGCAATCCTCATTGTTTAGAGGCTCATTATAAGCTTTTACTACCAGAGATATTTGAGAGTTACCAACGTGTGACACCATATAACCATTTGTTTGAAGTGCATGAGCATTAAGAAATAATTCTGATCTCTTTATATATGAAGTAGCACTAATCAGAATATAAGAACATAAATCTCATGTTTAACAAGTCCTTTTAATAATACCCGACCTTCCGTTTTTGGTTAGGCATCAGGCACAATGAGTTGAACTTTTTTACCCCTATCAGAGATATCATAAAGAAATTTACATACTATATTTTAAAAAGCACATGTTGGTATGGCTTAACCATTATTAATCTTAGCAAAAATCTAATCTTTTGAAATTGCTTCATCAGCTAGTATTATTTTTTCTTTATAAAAATTATCAGTGCTTTCATAAAGAGTATTTTGGCCTCTGAATCCATTAATTCCATGGGAATGGTAGTGATATTTCATTGGGTTGTATCAAATGTCTGCATATCCTTCCATTAAGAGACTAATTTCAGATTTCTATATAAGAATGGGTAAAGTACAAATATTAACAATGTTTGATTTCAAACAAACACACACACACTTTTTGTATCTTACATATATATATATATATATATATATGTAATATACAAATCAATATATATATATCAAAATACAGTACAATTTATATAAATTATATTCTTTTAGAAGTACTTTCGACTATACACTTTGTAGTCTTTATCAACTATATAATGTTGAATAATCAAAACGAGACAACCCTTAACAATACCCATAGTTCAATTCAGATTTCCCACAATTCTGTTATCTTAACATTTGATGACTGGCGATTCATTAACATTTGACAATTTCTTGAAATCAACATAGCCTCTTTTATTTTACGTTTATTATGACAACGTTCAATTTGAATAATTTTCATATTTTTATAATCAAATTTAAATCCATATTGACAAGATTTATTATTATCAAATATAACAGATGATGAAGGTTTATTCCATCTGTTATATTTGATCATAATAAATCTTGTCAATATGGATTTAAATTTGATTATAAAATTATTCAAATGAACGTGTTAACAAAATAAAAGGGTGTTGAAAAATATGTAATGAATCGCAGTCATCAAATGTTAAGATAACAGAATTGTGGGAAATCTGAATTGAACTATGGGTATTGTTAAGGGTTGTCTCGTTTTGATTATTCAACGTTATATAGTTAATAAAGACTACAAAGTGTATAGTCGAAAGTACTTCTAAAAGAATATAATTTATATAAATTGTACTGTATTTTGATATATATATATTGATTTGTATATTACATATATTGTGAAACGAATACAGATATCAAACTTTATTTATTATATATATATATATATAATTAATGGTAATAGTAATATTATATTTTAAATTCTTTAGAAGCGTTTTTAATTATGTAGTAAACCTCATCAGCTTTAATTGAATTTCAATTTTTTTTAACTTAATGTTGCCTAAATTTCCATAAGCTGTGTATGGTCATATTTGCAACTTGCCTATTAATAATATCATCCTTATATTTATCTATTAAAATTGCCTCTTTATTTTTGCTCTTTTTTATGATTCCTTTCTTCCATTAATATTTTTATTTCATTACTATTAAATAAAAACTTATAATTCCAAGTTTTTTCATGATTGAAGAATACTGCAGCCGTATTAAATTGACTATTTACATTATTTTTAATCCAATATTATAATAATTGATGCTCCTTCAATCTTTTTTTCCACAGAACATCTTGATTCATCAATATCTAATTTTTGACCTCCACATAAAATCTGATAAATTATATTACTTCTTTATAATATAGGAATTATACTCTCAGAATTATTAATCAATCTATTAATATATATATATAATACATATTTTGCAGGTTCATCCGTGTTAAAAACTTTTAATATTAATATATTGACGTTTCAACTTGGTCACACAAGCCATCCACAGAGTTATAAAAGGTAGAAAGAGGTTGTAGAGGTGCTACAATCACAGATTTGAATAAAAAAAAAGATCATACTACGTATTTGGAAAAAACAACAAAAGCTATTATTAATAAATCACGTATTGAAACAGAGATAAAAAATAAAATAATCCCTGTGAAAAATCTTGTGTCTGTCCAAAATTTTATGGACTTCCAAAAATTCACAAACCAGATACCCCCTTTGTCCAATAGTAAGTGCAATAGGTTCTCCAACTCATATTTTAGCCAGATACTTATTGGATTTCATTAAACCTACAATCCCATCTATTAAATAATATATTAAAAACTCTCTTCATTTTATTTCTGTTTTAAAAAGTTTAAAAATTAATGCTAATGACATTCTGGTCAGTTTTGATGTCGTGTCTTTGTTTACAAACATTCCAATTGATGAAGCTTTAAATATAATCTCACAACGTTGCAATTTACCAGACCATATTATTGCTTTAATTAAACATTGTCTCTTAAATACATATCTTGTATACAATGGACAGCATTACAGACAAGTTTTTGGTACTCCTATGGGCTCACCTATCTCAGGAGTAATAGCTGATTTATTCATGGAATATATAAAAACTTGTGCTTTAGAATCATCATCTTTAAAACTTCTCATTTGGCTCAGATACATAGATGACACTTTTGTCATATGGCAACATGGAAAAAATAAATTAGATGATTTTTTCTTACATTTAAATAATATGCATCCTCATACTAAATTTACAATGGAGACAGAGTCTGATGGAAAACTCCCTTTTCTTGATGTTCTAGTCACCAGAACACCAAATAGTTTATCTTTTTCTATTTACAGAAAGGATACACACACAGACAGATATTTGAATTTCCATTCTCATCATCACCCAACTCAGATAGTTTCTGTAGCCAAAACTCTTTTAAATAGAGCAATTAACCTTTCAGATGAGACACATCTGAAAGAAGAAATAAATCATATTAATAGTGTTTTATTAGCAAATAGTTATAATTACAAATTTATAAAAAAAGCCTTATTTCAAGCCCAAAATAGACAAAATAGGAAACAAAAAGATGATAAATCAGCTATTCGGATTTGTGTTCCATATGTAAAAGGAACTACAGACAGTATCGGATGTATATTAAAACGCTATAATATAGATACAGCATTTTCTGCTCATCAAAAGATCAGCAATATAATAACCAAGCCTAAGGATTCAATCCCTCTTGAATCTCATGGTGTCTATCAAATCTCATGTAAAAATTGTAAAGCTTCTTACATAGGTATGAGTAATCGTCGCATCAGTGTTAGGAGAGATGAGCATGCTAATGCAGTTAAACAACACTCATCATCATCAGCACTCTCACTCCATACTATAGATTCAGGTCATAAAATTGATTTTTCTAGTACCAGGATCATATCCAGATGTGATAATCTCTACCAATGCAAAATTAGAGAAGCCATTGAGATACTTAAAAAGCCAGATTGTATCAATAAGCGAGATGATACATGCAAACTTCCTCCTATTTGGAAAGATTTTTTTAAAAAACATTCCTAAATTTAACATTTTTTGCCATTGGTGGAATTTTAACATTTTATTCAAATCAGTGATTGTAGCGCCTCTACAACCGTCTTTCTACCTTTTATAACTCTGTGGATGGCTTGTGTGACCAAGTCGAAATGTCAGTATATTAATATTAAAAGTTTTTAACACGGATGAACCCGCAAAATATGTATTTTATATATTTAACCCGTGCAAATCTTCGTTTTAACATATATATATATATATATATACATTAAAATATATATTTATATATATATATATATATATTGTAATGTCCACTACTTATTTAGTGTTTTAAATGAGTTAACTACTTGTACTCGGTGACCAAATTACATCATATCTATTATATTTGTTTCATCATACAATTCAGTAAGATTTAATGGATGCAATTATTTTTCCTGGTCACACAACACTCTTTTAACTAATGTAGCTACTAAAATAATGGGATAAAGTAAGCCAGCTTTTAATTTATTTGAAAGGCGCCAGAATTCTATATTAGAATCCACTGGCAAACATCCCTTTTTTATTTATTTAGCTACGATGAAATTATCTAGAAACTCTGGAAAATTGAGTTTCGATACAGTGTTGGCAAGGTAAATTATATTTTCAAATCATAATTAACTTTAATAAATTTATTAATAATCATTAATAACGCACAATGAATAGGGGTATTAGAAATCAAGATTTTTATTTTAACAAATTAAAATATAAATAATAAAAAAACAAAAACATTATGATTTAATTAATTGGAAAGATGACACACACTAATCTAGATATGAATTAATTAATAATAAAAAAACAGTTCAATGATTATAGTTCTTAGGTACACAAGAGTCTCTTGAAGAATAAATTTTGAAGTCTTGATCGGGATTATTTTGATATCAATTTTTATAATTGTTTGCAAACTTTGTCACAATTAGGAAAAGTTACTCTTAACTTACCAGTAAGTTGGTGTGTGTTTTTGGGATTCCGAGCTCCTAAAAACTTCCATCGGTCTCTCCTGCCAGCATCTTTCATTATTGTTACATTGTATAACCAGAGAAAAGGCATGGCTGTCATGACCCTTTTATTGCATAAAGCGGTCTTCACAGGGCCCGTTTCCATTGCTTGCTTGACGACTGGGTCCTGCGACAGGTTATGCTCACCGAGCAAAGGCATGGTTGTCGTGACCCTTTTATCATGAAAAGCAGTCTTCACAAGGCCCATCTCCATTGCTTGCTTGATGACTAGGTACTGCAAGTGTCATACCTGTGTGGACAACTATTACTGCCACAGGTATGCTCGTGGAAACCTCCAGCTTTCCGACACGTAACTAGAAGGTATAAAGCAGACCTAGATCGAGGTTGTCCTCCTCCTTTTATACCCCGATCTAGTTTTGAAACTTCTGTGCATATCTTTTGTTCATTCTTTTATCAGCATATAAGATAATAATCTTCTACACTTTCTCTTAAATTTAAGTTACAAAGTTATTATTTTTTTTTAGCATAATTCTGCCATCTTTAATTATTAAAAAGATTTTTCTAATTGTAATCTTTTTACTTTTGGAATTTTTACTTTATCTGGATCAGTAATCTGTATGTCATTTATTCTTTCCAATTTAACTTTTATTTTTAATTACATAAAAAAAATATGAACGCCAATTTTAACTTTCATTGTATGTTATTTTTTTAAAAAATAAATTATACTAATCAGAAAAAAATCTAAAAATGTTTTTCTTTTAAAAGATCGCTAAATTTACTTTTTTTTTAGCTTTTAAATATCTTACCGGATGCTAATATATTTGTACCGTATAAATAAATGGTACAATATATATATATATATATATATTATATATATATATATATATATATATATATATATAATACTAAGTTATTTTTTTCAAAAGCACCCCATTTAAATTTAATTGTAGATTTCATCCATTATATTTTAATTGTATTATTAATCTGAGAAAAATATTTGGAGCTATTAATATTTTCTATTTCACAATTATCAATCTTTATTTTCTTCTCTGAGCAAATGCATCAAATATTACTTTAATATCAATCAATAGTCCTGTTTTTCTAAAGTGCTGAAACATTATTTTCAAAAGCAGAGACATCATCAGCAAAATCTAGATGAATTAAATAGTGTTAATATACTTTATTTCTTTTGTTTTTTATTTAATCCACATAATACTTCATGCAAAATAATTGTAAAAAGTTTTGGACACATGTAATCATCCAATAGTATACGCTTTTGAATGTTAACCTTCATAGTAGCACAATGTTATGTAAACACTAATATTGCATTATGAAAAATATTCTTCAGAATAAGATAATAATTCAAGTCTATACCTTCATGTTCTAAAGGTTAAACCATCATGCCAATTCTTATAGAATCAACTGCATTTGCTTAATGGCAACTCTTTCTATAACTCCTCTTAATATATGGATATCATCCTTTGTACTAAAACTACTTTAAATCCAATTGTTCTGGTTCCTTTAATTATAACTGCATTACTCCATTCATCTGGTATGTTTTTATCATTTGGACATTTGTATATACCTTTGTTAACATTTTTTTCTTATTTCTTCACCTGCTTTTTAAAAGTTTTATTAATAATTCCTGGCACTTTCTGTAGCTTTACCCTCCCTCCTTCATAGATTTATTTTATGTCTTATGGCTTCATTAAAATAAGTGGCATTTGAGAAACTGTAGTAATTATAAAGGACACATTTTTTTTAAATTGTTTATTACTACATAGTTCTTTATAAAACAATTCCACACATTTACAGATTCAATCTCTTTTTTAGTAATAGTTATATTTTCTCCTTATATTTCATAAATAATTATTTTTCCAATACCAAGATGTTATTCAATACTTTTGATACTTTTATTTTCTTTTATAGCTTTTATTGTCTATTCATAATTATATTTTTTATATAAACATTAACTATTTTTCATAACATTTTACAAGACTTTATAAATAACTAGGGTATATGCGCACAGACTTTCACATGACCCACCACTCTCCACTCTATCTCAAATCATTGATACACTTGAACACACATATGTTGAAAAGATAAATAGTCACCAATATATGTATTTCATGCTAAACCAGCAATCATCAGTTGACCCAGATTGTCATCTCACACATATATGCAATAAGTGCTCAGATATATATTAAGATAGCCAATCTTCATACTTTAATGGACAGGCTTCAATCCACTCCACACTCCAACTCTTCAAACGTCCATCCAATTGAAAATTTGATGATGGAATGATGAAAGGCCACAGTGATGCTGAGATTCTCTCACATCTATGTTGACCTAAAGTCAATCTGCCCCCTCGTGTACAGGACGTAATCTATTATAATACATATACAAGGGATGGGCAGACATGTCTAATATATAATAACTGGGTCGTGTGAAAGTCTGTGCTCATATACCCTAGATATTACATATATTGGTACAGGTATATAATAAGCCTGTATTTCAGTTAAGACTCTATAAAGTGAATTATTTTCAGTGGATCAGTTTTTCTTTTTTTTTTTTTATTATTTTTCTTATCTTGGTAAAAATTTTATTGGTAAATTGATGCTTTTTGTGACAACCATCTTTATGGTAATCTTTAATCTTGTATTAGTTATCTTCTTATTGACTTTATTTAAGTCTTAACTATTGTCAATTATCTGTTAATATTTTAAAACTATCTGCAAATTCTGATTTAAATTCATTGGAATATTTTGAAGGATTGTAATATCAACTGTTTTTTTTAATTTTGTTTCTCTAGTTTTGCAATAACACTTCAATCTATTAAAAACCCAATCTTGAAATAAATATTTGGTCAATCAAACTATAATCCAAATGTTCAAACCTTTATGTCCATTTCTATTAAGCATTTTAATCAAAGAAAAGTCACAATATACAATCTTTCTTATTTTGCCAACTCTATAAATCTTTGTCCTCGATTCATTGCTGTCATCATAAGCAAACATGTCGACAACAATTCCATTTTTCAATCGTTTACCAATTTGCCATTTCTTGCATTAATGACTTCCATGGGAGTTTTTAAAATTATGTATGCTCTTATCAAAAAGCATTTTGTACATCCATATAATAATCTTCTATTTTCTACACCGCTTTTGAAAATTGTTAGGATACAATTCTTGAAGTATCAGCATTTGGTGTCTACCATTCATTTGAATAACTAATCTTGAAACTCAATCTGATATACCATAAGTATTTACAATGTTGTTCTAATTTTTATTTATAATTAATCCCATCCAATTAAGTTTTCAATATTTTTGTTTAAGTAGTAAATATATGATCATTTTTAAAATCGCATGTCTCCTTCACCTGTTCTTGTAACTTCCCAAAGTCCGACAATATCCTATTTAATATTAACCAGTTTTTTCTTCCAATTCGTGCTATATTCTTACATTAAAAGATCTGCATTGAATAGAAGCTTGGGGATGCCACCAATTCTGCCTCACGTAACAACTTTACTGCCTTATGAAAATAAAGCCATAATTTAACTTTGTTTATGATGATTGTAAACATGTATAAAAAAGATCTTTCATACTCATATTTATACTGTCTTCAAGGAAAATTGACTGATATTTCATTTATAAACTATCAAACACATTGCATAGTGTTTTTGATATTAATCTCGGTGTGTAAAGATCCTCACCACATTGACTGATGTATATGGGTGAGCAGCATATCTAATTTGTGTACTATGAAAATTGTCACATAGTAATAATAGCTGCAATGTGAACAATGTGAATTTGCTCTACTCGGATCTTTAAATATCTGAAAGTGAAATTGAAAGATGCATTTCAATTAACAACAAACTTTTTTCCGCAGCCATATTCAATTTGGTTTCATACATATATATATATATATAAATAAATTATCCCAAATTCTGAATTAATAAACTAGGCAAAATATTAAATTAAAAATTCATAAACAACTGATATCACTTCTAAGGCAGATTTCTCAAGTACAAAGGAACACGATCACAAATATATAGAAAATAAATTGTCTATAATTCTCAATAATATTATAATTATCTTTAATGCCAAAAGAACCATCAAATATATTAATACTTTTAATATAATTTAAAACGCAACAAACTTTTTTATACCACTGTAATTTATAAATATCTACGCTCATAGTTATCCTAAGAATTAATGAATGCATATTTATTGAAGCTTAGTGCTCTTGAGGGCAAATTATGTCCCATATTCATAGCATTGATATATATATATTATAACGGTACGGAGAGGAGACTTAATGTATCTTCACTACGAGGGCGCCACTAGGCTACTTAGAACCTAGAAAATTTATATAGTAGGCAGATACCGTAAGTTTAAAAAAAAAAATTTTTTTTAGTTTATATATTTTGAATTTGACCGTTAGCCCATTGCCACTAGCTCATGGAGTAGCAGAGATTTAAAACGTTTTTTAAGTTTTATAAATTCTTATCTAAGAATATTTTTTAAAAAAGAATAAAATAAGCCACTGCCAGTAATTAACACCCAAACATTTATTTACGCACATATATATAAAATTTAAAATTATTATTTTAGTATGTTTACTTTAGCACTCAACATTATTTTTAACTTTTATTTTAGATTTTAATTTACATTTTAATTTTTATAAGTTCGCACAGATGGATTTATAAAATGTGTTTTTAATGTTGAGTATAGATCGACTACATGGATTACATGCTCAAAAACATCTCAAAATAAACATAAATGATCAAAATATAAAGTCATTGGTGCAATTGCAGAGGAATTTCACAAGAAACCCATATGGCATTCATCATAAGATGCTGCATTGACACCAATAACTTAAAATACATCCGAATAAATACATCTTAGATACTCACCGTAAAGTATCAGTATTTGCTGAATGTCTATATATTTTGATCAAATATGAAAACCAAAACATAATTAACTGATAACGAATCCATGCAAGCATCTCTACCCAACTTAAACTTAATGCATTTTTATTTAGAGTATCGAGTATGAAATAGACAACATAGATTGCATTTGAAAAGAAAATATTTTACCCCTTATTTAACCTTAGGCCAAAAATTCACAGTTAAACCAACGTCAATCCATCTGATATATCGATGTATTCAATGTAATACGAATACGACAACACGCAATACCATACTGTCAGGAATGTACATCTGAGCAGCAGAGTTAAGAGAAGAAATTGACTCTCATCCAGATAGGAATACTACATCTATCTGATGAGAAGAGCAATAAAAAAAAACTCCATAGGAAGGAACTGCGGTCTCCATCTTATAATTCCTTCCATAGGCAAAATGGGATTGTGTGGCATATACAGCGATTCTGCACATAGCAAATCTTGTATTATACTACTAATTACACCAATATATCCAATCCATTGACCCAATTTAACTATGAAACAAATAACCCAAGATTACCCTCCCCTAATAAAACTTTACAAATATATATAGCCATTCATGCCCGACTTAAGTTTAACATTTATATAATTTAGTTTAACGAAAAACAAAAATCATAAATAAAACTTAAAAGAACAAAAAAAAAAAAAAATGGAAATAATTTTTTAAAAAAAGAAATCAAATTAAATTACTTATTAATAAATTAAGTTGGTCAGATAGGATTCTATTGCAATTATTTTACATATGGAATAAGTTTTAGAATTAAAGTTCTTATTGTTTAGTATACTGGAATTTTAAAAATATATTTAAAGCTTATTAGAGTTTGTAAAGTTCTTACAGTTTTAAAAAGTTCATCTTTATCCATTGCTTGCCATTTGAATGTGAATTCCCATGCCATCCTAAAGAGATTGATATTCTATTGGCCATTTTATTTATTCATCCAGAGGTCTTTTATTTTAGCTGGTCCTCAATGTAGAAAACGATAGGTCATTTCTCTTTCTTTCTTAGCAGAACTGAAGGGATTGAAGAGTGCATCTTTTCAATCCCTTCTCCTTCAACTCTGCACTAACACATATCACCACTGCTATCACACATCTCAGTCCTCTCTTAAATTTTCTTCACTCCCTTTTTTTCCAAACTTTTTCTTTTATATCTAACTTTCAGATCCAATTTACATTACATCATCGATGATGATGATCCTTCCATTGAGGTCTGATTCCCTGATGGATTTCTTTTATTTGCCATTAGTTTCTATTGTTTTCCTATCTGACTGTTGCTTATACATTTAAATGCCCAAGGGCTAGTTCACTTGGACTAATTAAAATAATCATTTCCATTTTTTCAATAACATTAATTAATTTGTTTTGTACAAACTTAGATATATTTTTATCTTTAAATCTTTACTGACAATTTAGTTTTAAAATACTTTTTCTTTTTTTATAAAGTTTTTTTTTTTTATTTCTCATCTGTGTGATTTTATATATATATGAGTTCAGTATAAAATTTTAATTTCCAATTTTTAATTCTTAAAAAAAATAATTTATTTGCGAACTTTTATTTTTTTCATGTTTAATAATAAAAAAATAATGTAATGTCATATGTGCCCATTACAATATATACTACAACATTTTAAAAAATGCCTATATAAAATTAAAGATTAAAATTCATAGCTATAGCCAGCTTCGGGGTATTCCACCATCTTAAGTAGCAATATGTTAACATTTAAATATTATCAAACTCTCACACCAGTAATGTTCCCACATGAATTACCTACTTTCCATAAATTGTGAATATTAATACAATGACATTGTTTGTTCAATACATTATCCGTACTATTTATAAAATAGGACTCCTTATTTTTTCTTTTTCTCAAATCATTTTCCATATGCAAAATAAAAACTCTATCAAAGCAGAAATCTCCATTACAAATCACTGCATGTTCTGCAAAAACAGATTTATACCTATCTGCAGAACAGCACAACTTATTATATAATAATTCATGCTCCCTAATCCTCTTTTTCAATACACATTTGGTCTCCCCGATGTAACTATATCCACAATGACATACCACTTTATATATAATATTACATTTGTTGCTTTTATCAATAGAATCTGTACCATTATTAACCAATCTTCCAGTATTTGCACCCACTTTAAATACAACATTAAAATCAGCAGATACCAATGATGTAATCTTATTACAAACAATATCCTTTACATACGGCAATGCTATCAACCTTTTTTCCCATAACATCTTCATCTATTTCTATACCTATATAGTGCACATAAAATATTTGTCCTACTATATCCCACACCCAATAAATCATTCACATATCTTTCAATATATTCGAATGAATTGTTAAATGTTGGCTACAGTTATAATCGTATATATAATGTTATTAGAGATTTTAGTACAAAATATAAAAATAAATATTTTAAGAATATTAATTCTCCTGCTAATAAAAAAATATGGAAATCAATCCCATATATTTCAAGTGATCAAGTAAATTTTATAAGGAAAATTTATAAAGGAATGTGTAATGTTGCATTTTACACACCTCCTACATTAAACAAATTAATAAATAACTCCAAAGATAAAACCTCATTTATAAATAAAAATTGTGTCATTTATAAATTGATATGTAGGTGTAGCAGTGAATATATAAGTGAATCTAGATGTACATTGGAAAAAAGAACTAATTTGCTATTATTAAAACAAGTTCAGAAATTGAAACAAAATTGCATAGTGGATAATAATATTTCAGCATCTGTTTTTTACGACCATAATAAATCCTGTATTTATGGTTTTGACTTCAATTTTAACAGTGTAAAAATATTGCAAATTGATAAAAATAACAATAAAAGAAAAATAAAGGAAACTATGCTAATATACAAATATAAACATAACTTAATTAACAGGCAAGCAGCAAACATTAAGATCACAGAAATGTGGGAAAGTTAGCATTTCAAAGCTTTAGTTGACACAGATTACTGAGATAATCGAAAGCGCTCTTAAGTGGATCAAAATTTTAATTACTTTAATTACTGTATTTATAAATATTCAGTTATATAATTACACACACACACACACACATATATATATATATATATATGTATATATATATATATATATATATATATATATATATATATAAGACTATTATTAAATTATTGATATATTTACACTTTGAAATCTATATCTAAAGTTAAATGAAATTTATTAATTTTTAATTTATTAAAGATTTGTTAATAGTCATTAATCTATTTATTACTAGATATTTATTGAACAACTATTTGCATCGGTAGGATTATCTACCAAAATAATTATCTTGCTTAGACATCCAGATGTTTGAAAACATTTTCAAGTTTCATTCAATGTATAAAGAAAAAAAATAAAGGAATAAGAAGGAAAACAGAAAGAATAAAGGTAAATGTAAATAAAAAAAAGAAGAAAAGTTGTTAAACACCTCTCAAATAATAATAGTATTTTTATAATTTATAGAGCTTCAATTTGTTCTGATTAAATTTTTAAAAAATAACTTAAGTTTATTATGCATTTGTTACCCTAGAATATAGAATAAATTAACCTAGAAACCCCTACTATTAACATTCAATTCTACTTTACCATGATTTAACAATGAATGCTAAACTTGACCTTGCTTAAATCACTCTAAATTTAAATTTTATAATAAAATTTAACACACCGTAATATTGAAAAGTAAATTCTTTTTAAAAGAAAATAATCTACATAATAGAGATTAACTAATGTACCCAGACATATAAAGCTATTTTTTACTCCTGTGAAATAAAATAAATAATATTGTCTTCTTGTCTGAAGATTTGGAATGACGGCATTTACCTGTGTGAATTGATAACCTTTTTAAAAAAAAAAAATCAAATATTATTTAAACTCCTCAAAATAAATTCAATTGTTTGACGTAATAGTTAAAATAAATCATAACATTTACAATTGCCCTTTTTTCTTTCTTCTTCTGATATTATTGATTTGACAAATAAAGGTCTATCAGGAAACTTCAAGTATCTTTTAAATATTCAAGATGACAATCAACTAATTTGAACTGCCTATTGGTTAGAGTTTATCTTAAATTACAAATCTACAGGTTGCTAATTCAATTCCCATCTTAAATTGCCATGAATCAGGCCAACAACACTTGAAATTAAAGCAGAAAAATATCACTTCAAACATTGTATTTTATTCTAATCTGTTAGTTATTAATAAAAGTAGAATTGATGAGGAAGAGTATAACTATCGCTTTTTTTTTTTTAAAAAATTAATAATTCATCTAGATGATGGACATAGGCCAACTTATGATTGCAATATTAATTGTCTTGCTTTTAATTTTCCACAAATATCTTTTGTTTTAAATCGACACATCAATACCAGTAACTATCAAAACAATATTTGCTTTTTTTAATAAAATAAATAATCAAAAGCTTTTCAATTGCTGGCTTTATAAATAATTTGACGTTAGAATTTGATATTAATTTAAACATTAATATTCTGAGTATGGTTTAAGTTGTTTATTTTAAACTCATGTCAATATTTTCTTGTATAAATATTAAATTTTTGACTGCTGAAATTAGATGGTTTATTATTCAAAACACTTTCAAGATCAAATTCCGTTTATCGGTAAGATTATTTTTGCATTTGTTTATTTAAAGAATATATTATCATCATTTTTTTTGACAAATAGGCCGATTCCATGGATCATTTTAACACTGGTAGAAATCTTCTAAAAAGCAGTGTCTTTCTTAAGACTGTCTCCCCATTTTATTAAATCTATATCACCTTTTTACACTTATAACTATTTATTTGATACATTCTTTATTTTTTGTTTTTATGTGTAGAAACAAATCCATTCTAATTACTTAAAAATAAAAAAACCTAGTTCAAAAAGTTCAATATTCTTCTAAATTATTTTTAAATTTAATTTCTTAGTCCTAAAAAAGCAATTATTGGATCTATAACAAAATGAAATATTTATAAATAAAATACAAATTGTAATTAAGTGATATTTACTGAGGCAATACACCTAAAGCATGTGCGGTTGAAAATGCGAAGGTAGGGACCTCTACAGGTCTTAACCACAAGCTTACACATTGGAAGAAAAGAGTGTGCGATGATAGTAGTGATTTAATACATTTATATAGACTGAATAAATCGATAATTATTTTAAATTAACAGGTAATACATAACCATTAATTCTGAAAGTTTTAATTAAGTATTTATTATTTCTTTATACCACAATGGTGTTTTGTATTATTTCTTTTAAATAATTATTTTTATTACGGTATATGAAACTTAAAAAACTGATAGCTGTTTCCAAATAGAAATTTTAAATAAAGAATACGGACTACATTAATTAAGTTATGATAAATTACATTGTGAAAAATAATTACACTCTAATAAATCAAATCGCATTACCCATTGATATTTATTTAAAAGTTTCTTTTCGGAGTATAATGAACATAGATTGTATTGTATTGAGGCAACCTGAATTAGTCACAACACTTTACATTAATGTTTTTTTAGACTAGAGATTAACCAATAATAATTAATATTTCTGCAGTGTAATTTTCACTATGATCAAAGAGTGTGGAAAAGATCTACGATAATCAATGTGCACATTTTGTGCTAAACCACCTTGCATCAGTTGTCCCAGACCACAATCTATTCACACATATCTGTATCATTGTTCAATATATAGATAAATAGGTAATTACTACACTTTAATTAATATGTCAAATGTGCTGCCCTAATAACTTTAACACCAATCACTTAAAAGTATATTAATATTCTTATTAATCAATCATTAGACTAGAGATCATCCAATAATGAATAATATTTCTATAGTATAATTTTCTCTACACCACATTCATGCAAGGTAGGAAACAATAATAAAGATATGTGTAAGAAATTATGGTTTTGGCCAACTGATGAGTGCTAAACATGAAATGTATATCTTGGAGATCATAGATTATATCTTTGGTCATATGCTTATAATTAAATCCCTCCACAACCCATTAAAAGCAGATACCTATCATGCACTGAGTGGAATAGTGAAAATTACCCTACAAAAATATTATAATTTTACAATTTAATTAAAATCTTCCTAAGGCAAACACTTCATGAAACTAGAGATTTTAATACTCTAAGTATGTTTCATATATCTTAAATCAAAAGTTTTAATATTCATTTCTAGAATATCATATTATTTCTTCAAGTATTAAAAAAGCAAATGGTTTTTAATATATATAATAGAAATGTAGCATTAAAAAAATGAAATTCGTTTACATATCAGAAGATGCTTAAGACTGAAAATTTCCAATAAATGATTTTACATCCATATTTCTTTCTTTGGCTTCTAATACCATACCTATTGAAAAATTTAAAATGAGCCTTCATAAAAGACTTTGTTAGAATATTGTAATTTATAAAGATTGTGCAGAAAATGTAAGTAAATCTGAGATATATAAACTTCATATAGCAAATGGTGAGTTAGGAAAATACAAAATGAGATAATGCTTAATTAAAATTTTGGGTATTTTATCTTAATATTATAGCATGTATTAAATAAAATCACACATAACCTATAAACAATAAGGATTGCCAATTCCTCAACAAGCTTTGTGATAAATGCTTAGCTACAGCTTGTTGAGGAATTGGCAGTCCTCATTGTTTATAATTTACAAGCTTAACAGTATAGGGTCATGTGATCTATGACTCTTATTTTGACAAGTAACCTATGTGTTGATTATTCAAAAGATGGTCAAAATACCATAGAAATTATAACATTGTGACTTATAAAATTAAGAGAAGTAACCATAAGAGTTTTTATATTTTAGGAAATGATTACTGTCGATGTCTTGATGAATTCTGTGCAGCAAGGGCCTTCAAATGAAAACAAAAAAATAAAAATTAAACATGATTTATTGACCACATGTATTGTCAAGATAAATATTTTTACTGCAATTCTAGGTTCAAACAGGCTACAGATTTTAGAAGCTTAGCCATTATATCAATAATTAATAATAAACAATTATTTTACTATGTATTTTTATAAAATTTTATACCACATCGAAACTTTAAGCTTTTTGATGATTAAAAATATTGTTTCTTATTAAATATAAATGTGTGGTGTGTAAATAACGAATAATAATAGACAATTGAAAGAAGTTTATGACTTGATTTAAATGAAGAATGCTGGTTTATTCAAACATACATCTTGTGGATCACTTACCATTTTCGGTATTTTTATTTATTTATATGATTATTGGTATGTCCATTACAGTATTTGATACTTTAGTTTTTTTTCTTCTCTAACTATTATTTTGTGCTCTTTTAACTTTTCTTCAATGGGATGATAGAGTTCACCAACGTATATGTTGAAACAGACACATTATTGCATATCCTGACGTATCCCCTTCCCATTCTAAAACAGTTTGATTTTAAAAAAATGAAAGCTATTGCTGTTATAGAACAAAATGTATAAATTTAAATTCTCTGAAAAAAAAGAAAAGAAATATCAATATTGAAAATATACAATTACAAATTAAATGACACATTTAATTAACAAATTTTTATCATTAAAAAATCTGCAGTTTCAAATGTTACCAAGATGATATTTTTTAGAGCTAAATGTTTATGAATTACCATAAACAAATGCTTCTGTAATTAGTTCATTAAAAAAAAGGTAGCATCACTTTCGTGCCTTAGGCAAAAGAAGTCAACATATTGTTGAAAAATATGTTGATCAGTGTGGATTAGATAAGAAGAAATATTAAAAAAAATTGCGAGAAGGAGGAGAGTATAAATAAAGGAATCATGCAATTGATGGATTGATTATTAATGAGTTGATCATTGTCAATGCTACACAACTAACCACAAGAAAACCAGACCAATTAAGTTGGGTGCCACTGTGGTCATTAATTGCAGAAGTAACCCTGAGCTGCAAGATGAAGCAGATTATCAACATGGAAAATACTAGAATGTTCAGCTAACAAGGATCGCTGGCCCTTTCTTCCCACACTATGAAGAAGTTGAAAAATAATGCCTAAGTGATCACCAAAGAAAATGTATACCATTCATCTCTAAGACCAATCCATCTTTAATGTAAATATTTACCAGCAGTGAATCACCAACATATAAATTTAAAGTTAAAGAAACACTAGATAACGTTTGAATTAAATATGCACCTATATACATAAATTAAATGTGTCTATATATGTAAATGACTTTAATCTGCATCTTTATACAGAAATTAAATAAGTATCCATATACATGATTTAAATATGTGTTTACATACAGGAAGTAAATTGATGTCCCTATAACTAACTTAAATATGTGTCTAAAATGTGAATCACTTAACGCTGCATCTATATACCAGAATTAAATATGTGCCTACCTACATGAATTGAATTGGTGGGTGAATTCGGTGTCCATATACATGAATTAAATATGTGTCTACATACCTGGATGACTTAAATTGAATATGTCCATATACTTGAATACTTGAATTAAATATGTGCTTATATATATATATTATGTGCTGGACGAAAGATTTTAGTTTCGTATATCCTGACCACGAGGGCGCCACTAGTCCAAAAATCGGAACTAGACATTTATTTTTAAGGGTGGGCAAGATATATGAACATGAATGTGCTGGACTAACCCAGGGAGAGCAAAAGCTAATGAATGTGGTTCAGACAATTGAGAAAACATTGAGACAAACATCAGCCAAAATGCTTATAAGAACTTTTTAAATTTATTAAACATAATAACAAAATAAACATGAAACTTGATCTACATTTACTTAGCAGATCTTAACATTGAGTGTATGTGAGCAGTACTATGTTAAATACCCAGGCAGACAGGTTCATTTGTTATCTATAACACAATAATGGCTTATATCTTCTTGCTAGCGGATCACCCAACCAATTCCCTTTCCCCTATAGAGATTTAGTAAGATGGATGTTTGTGGAGAATAACGGGACAGCGCAGAAGAGCTTTTCTTAGTCCAGAAAAGAAATGTCGGAACCAAGAATGTCATAATTCTGCAAAACACTCATGGACAAGTACATTGAAATGAGCCAAGGTTAGTCTCACACAAGAAAGAAACATGAACTACGTAATCTAAATTATAGCAAATAAATCTCTACCTAAAAAATAAATAAATCATATATCCTATAAATCGCTAGCCAAAGCCAAGTTTGATTTAGTTTAATGCTGAAGCAAACAAACAAACAAAAATAAAAGAAAACTACTAAGGTCAGTCTGAGCATTTAACAAGGGTTAATCATAAAACTGAGAAATTATTAAGCATATAAAATATCACTCGCCCTACACTCTCGAACAAGTAACATTTTATGATTGAAAATCTTGCTACTAAAGATTGTAATGTAAAATAAACAAAAATACATTAATATTTAAATTGATAAATTACACATCATAAATATAATTTTTTTTTTAAGATTAAGCTGAGATTTGCGAGAGACTTAATTAGAGATTTAGCCCTGATTTTGGTATGGAAAGGTAAGTTACCTTGTGATAATATTAATTTCTGTTGTTCACACAAAGTTCGGTTTATAGAGTCCTCTACAATAGCTGTCATTTACTACAGGTTCAGAAGTCTGGAGGCATTATTGGGATTCACTTGTAACGAGCACAGACGTTCGTTACATTGTTTTTTTATATATAATTATTAAACAAGTTAAAATAAAAAGTTCGCATTTAAAAATTTTCTTTAAAAATTAAAAATTGAAATTAAAATATCGTCTTAAACTCTTATATATTAAGTCGCACAGATAATAAAAATTATTAAAATAAAAATTTTATTAAAGAAAAAGGTAATTTTAAAACTAAATTTTAAAAAGATTTGGAGATAAAATTATATCTCTAAATCTGTCTTTAAATATATTTTTGATTTGGAAAACAGGGTAATTAATTAGAAATGGAAATGATTGTTAATTAGTTAAATGTAAACCAGCCTTCAGCATTTAAATGTAAAAACACCTGTCAGATAAGAAAACAATAAAAACTGTTAGCAAATAAGAAGAAATCCCTATGGAATCGGACCTCAACGAAAAGGATCATCTCATCGATGACGTAATGTAAATTCAATCCTTCACATTAATATAAAAGGAAAATTGTGGAAATTATTAATCAGTGACTAGTGACTGGAAATTGATTGATTATTGACGATGTAACAGCTAGGTGTTAGCGCTGGGGGGATTGAAAAAGACGCACAGCTTCAATCCCTTCAGTTCTGCTAAGAAAGAGAAAAAAATGGGCCATCGTTTATACAATGAGGACCAACTACACGAAAAACAAAATCTCCAAAGGATAAATAAATAAATCAGCCGGATACTAATCTTCGGACGACGTGGGAATTCACGTTTAAACGGCCAGGAATATAATAGGATGAACTATTTCAATAACCGTAAGAACTTTACAATTGATGAACATTAAGTTAAAAACTTTTCGTATTTAAAATAATTGCATTAGTTTCCTATCTGACCAAACTAAATTAATAATGTTATTTGATGTATTTTTTTTTCTTATTTATTTTGTAAAATCATTTCCATTTATTTATTTATTTATTTAATTTTGTTCTTTAAGTTTTATTATGATTTCTGTTTTCCGTTAAATAAATTATAAAAAAATGTTAAACTTAAGTCGGGCGTGAATGGCTGTATAGATTTGTAAAGTTATATTAGGGGAGGGTAATCTTAGGTTATTTATGTCGTTGTTAGATTGGGTCAATGGATTGGATATATTGATGTAGTTAGTAGATGTAATCGGAGATTCGCCACGGGCAGAATCGTTTATGTATACGCCGCACTCACCCGTTTGCCTATGGAAGGAATTATAAGACGGAGAACGCAGTTCCTTTCTATGGAGTTTTTTTTTTATTGTTCTTCTCGTTAGATAGATGTAATATTCCTATCTGATTGAGAGTCAATGTCTTTTCTTAATTCTTTTGGTGCTGCCGTATTTCGTATTACATTGAATACATCGATGTATCAGATGGATTGATGCCAGTTTGACTGCGAATTTTAGCCTAAGGTTAAATAGGGATAGAATATTTTATTTTCGAATGCAAATCTATATAGTATATTCAGGCTCGATCCTATAAAACTATTAAATTTAAGTTGTTTATAGACGCTTGCATAGATTGGCTATCGGTTAAATATGTTTGCGTTTTCATATTTGATCAAAATATATAGACATTCGACAAATACTGATATCTTACGGTGAGTATCTAAAAGGTATTTATTCGGATGTCTTTTAAGTTGTTGGTGACGATGCAGGTATCTTACGATGAATACTAGAGGGTTTCTTATATTTCCCTCTGCAATTGTCAGTAATCAATAACTTTGTATTTTGATCGTTTATGTTTACTCTGAAATGTTTTTGACCGTTGAAATCTATGTAACCGATCTATAGCAACATATTAAACAGGTTAATATAATCCCATCTGTGCGAACTTGATTAAAAATGTAAATTTATAATATAATAGTAATGCAATGTAAATTAAAGTAAAATCAAAGTAAAAAAAAATAATGTTAAATGTTAAATTAAATGTAAATCACTAAAGTAATTTTAAACCTTATATATATGTGCATAAATAAATGTTTGTATGTGAATTACTGGCAGTGGCTTACTTTATTCTTTTATATACTAGTAAATGATATTATTAATCTCTGCTATTCCACTGAGCTAGTGACATGGGCTAACGACCGGAACCAAAATATTAAAAAAAAAAAAAAAAAAAATTTTTTTTTTGACTTACGTATCTGCCTACTTTATAAATTTTTCTAGGTTCAAATGCCTAGATGGCGACCCGTAGTGCAGTTTACGTTAAGTCCTTTTCTCCGGATCGTTACAATGGCGCAACCAACTGGGCCGATCTTTAATAAACCACAAATACCCTGAGCAAATTTTGTCAAAATGAAATAAATGTTTTATCTGCTTACATAAGTCGGATATTTTTAAATTTTATAAAAGCACTGCCAGGAAGAAATTGCGCATATATATTAAATACGAGAAAGTATAAAATAATTTTAAAACTAATTTTTGTAAATTAAAAAGAAAATCAAAAGGTTGCATTGGATATGTTTTTTTTTGTTAATATATATTTATGCGTTAACGTGTATAGGCGCACAGCCACGGAAGTTTATGATCGAAATGTGGTACCTTACAATGAGTACCGTTGGGAATTTACGTCAGTGTAATCCTATTTATGCATTTCAATCAGTCATAAATAAGTTGGTGGTAGTTATAATTGTGCTGCAAATATACACGTATAAATCCCTTATCTTAGAACATATTTATCTCAATGCAACCTTCCTAAATAAGTTAAATAATTTGTTTGTCATGCCGTAAATAAAAATCAAATGGATAAAATAAAATAGAATTCTCGGGGGGAGGGGTGTAAACGTAAATGGTCCTTAGGTAGGCGTTGGTCAACATTTTCTTTTTCTTTTTGTATATAGTTTTTTGTAAAATTATTAACTGAATGTTTGTAAATTTTGTTAATACCGTAATTACTAACCCTAAGTAAAATATTTTTTTTTTTTTTTGATCATTTTTTTTTTAAGTAACTTTACTGATATGTAACGAGCACAGACGTTCGTTACATTGTTTTTTTATATATAATTATTAAACAAGTTAAAATAAAAAGTTCGCATTTAAAAATTTTCTTTAAAAATTAAAAATTGAAATTAAAATATCGTCTTAAACTCTTATATATTAAGTCGCACAGATAATAAAAATTATTAAAATAAAAATTTTATTAAAGAAAAAGGTAATTTTAAAACTAAATTTTAAAAAGATTTGGAGATAAAATTATATCTCTAAATCTGTCTTTAAATATATTTTTGATTTGGAAAACAGGGTAATTAATTAGAAATGGAAATGATTGTTAATTAGTTAAATGTAAACCAGCCTTCAGCATTTAAATGTAAAAACACCTGTCAGATAAGAAAACAATAAAAACTGTTAGCAAATAAGAAGAAATCCCTATGGAATCGGACCTCAACGAAAAGGATCATCTCATCGATGACGTAATGTAAATTCAATCCTTCACATTAATATAAAAGGAAAATTGTGGAAATTATTAATCAGTGACTAGTGACTGGAAATTGATTGATTATTGACGATGTAACAGCTAGGTGTTAGCGCTGGGGGGATTGAAAAAGACGCACAGCTTCAATCCCTTCAGTTCTGCTAAGAAAGAGAAAAAAATGGGCCATCGTTTATACAATGAGGACCAACTACACGAAAAACAAAATCTCCAAAGGATAAATAAATAAATCAGCCGGATACTAATCTTCGGACGACGTGGGAATTCACGTTTAAACGGCCAGGAATATAATAGGATGAACTATTTCAATAACCGTAAGAACTTTACAATTAATGAACATTAAGTTAA
This sequence comes from Epiperipatus broadwayi, assembly GCA_028023455.1. Taxonomy (NCBI): domain Eukaryota; kingdom Metazoa; phylum Onychophora; class Udeonychophora; order Euonychophora; family Peripatidae; genus Epiperipatus; species Epiperipatus broadwayi. Next base: position 34,649 of record JAQFVV010014430.1, read on the forward strand.
AAACTTTTCGTATTTAAAATAATTGCATTAGTTTCCTATCTGACCAAACTAAATTAATAATGTTATTTGATGTATTTTTTTTTCTTATTTATTTTGTAAAATCATTTCCATTTATTTATTTATTTATTTAATTTTGTTCTTTAAGTTTTATTATGATTTCTGTTTTCCGTTAAATAAATTATAAAAAAATGTTAAACTTAAGTCGGGCGTGAATGGCTGTATCGATTTGTAAAGATATATTAAGGGAGGGTAATCTTGGGTTGTTCATTTCGTAGTTGAATTGGTTCAATGGATTGGATATATTTATGTAATTTGTAGGTGTAATATGAGATCCGCTACGGGCAGGATTATAGATATACACCACACACCCTCTGTTTGCCTATGGATGGGTTTGTAAGTCGGCAGAATACCGCAGCCCATTCCTATGGAGTTTTTAGTTTATTGATCTACTTGCCCACAGATGTCACATCCCTGTGGGTGGAGAGTCAATGTCGTTTCTATTTCTACATATTGTTCAGATGTACATTCCTGACAATATTGTTGTGTTGTCGTATCATGCTACATTGAATACATGAATGTATCAGATGGATTGGCGCCAGTTGATTGCGAAATGTGTTGCCTAAGGTTAAGTAGGGATAGAATATTTTATTTTTAAATGCAAATCTATGTAGTCGATTCAGGCTCGATCCTAAATAAAACTATTAAATTTAAGTTGTTTATAGACGCTTGCATGGATTGTTTATCGGTTAACTATGTTTTGCGTTTCATATTTGATCAAAATATATAGACATTCGATAAATAATGATACCTTACGGTGAGTATCTAAAAATGTATTTATTCGGATGTCTTTTAAGTTATTGGTGACGATGCAAGTATCTTACGATGAATACTAGAGGGTTTCTTGTAATTCCCTATGCAATTGTCAGTAATCAATAATTTTGTATTTTGATCGTTTATGTTTACTTTGAAATGTTTTTGACCGTTGAAATCTATGTAACCGATCTATAGCAACATATTAAACAGGTTTATAAGCCCATCTGTGCAAACTTGATTAAAAATGTAAATTTATAATATAATAGTAACTCAATGTAAATTAAAGTAAAATCAAAGTTAAAAATAATGTTAAATGTAAATCACTAAAATAATTTTAAACCTTATATATATGTGCATAAATAAATCTGTTTGTATGATAATTACTGGCAGTGGCTTACTTTATTCTTTTATATACTAGTAAATGATATTATTAAATCTCTGCTATTCCACTGAGCTAGTGACAATGGGCTAACGATCTAAATATGTAAATAAAGTGGAATCCTAACAGCGCGTATCTGCCTACTTTATAAATTTTTCTAGGCTCAAATGCCTAGATGGCGCCCTTTGGTAGTGCGGTGCGATGCGATCTACCACTTCGTTTGGATCGTTATACACTCTGGACTTGACAGTTAGGTCATGATTGAAGTCACAATTTGGAGCTCTGGAGGTTTATCTTTGGAAAGGCTCAGCCCATCATGTTGTGGAGATTCTTTATGGCATATATTACAGGCATGGCGTCTGAATGACTGCTATTATCATGACAAATAGAGTTATTGTCCTTCAACTGAAATTCAACTTGGTGATTCCCATGGCACCAATATCAAAAAGAAAAATTTAGTCACTTTCACAATGCAACAGTTCAATAACAGCTAAAATCTGGATCAATCCTCCCACAAGAAGCTGAATAAGCCAGCTATTTATGTCCTTTTTTATCTCCTGCACAATCTTTTTTTTGCAACTTTCCCAAGGTAAATCTCTATCTCCTGCTCAATCTTAATTAGAAAAACAATATCTTACAGGGCTTTATCTTACAAAAATGATTATTTTTTTCTTTTATATAAAAAAAAATACAAAACTAAATCTCAGCTTTAAAATACATCAACATTAAATTTTTTTTTAGTTTAAATAAAATACATATAAGAGCACTAATTAAACTTTGTTTGCTTTTAATTATTTTAAAACAAAACAAGCGTCATAAAAAAAAAATATTTTATACTAAAATCAACTGATAATTAAAAATATAAGATTTCAAGATAAATAAGTATTTGTGTTATTGCACATATAAACCTTGTTTTTTTTTTTTTCAATTTACATGATAGAACCCTTGAATCGGATAAAGTATCCAGTTCAATATATATATATATATATATATATATATATATATATATATATATAGTACTGGGTTCAATCCGTTGATGCTCACACTTCATCTGAAAAATGGTTTAGCTGGTTTCAACCTTATTTTTAATAAATTTATAATCTTATTTAATTACAAATATTATGTAAATGAACC